>BLKR01010748.1:0-47139 GCA_011170035.1 Teleogryllus occipitalis
GACGACAGCGCAGAGGACGGCGCAGACGATGGCAGAGAGGACGGCACAGAGGACGGCAGAGAGGACGGCGCAGGCGACGCAGCAGACGATTGCGAAGAGAAGGCCCAGACGAAGGCGCAGACGACGGCGCAGACGACGGCGCCGACGACGGCGCCGACGACGGCGCCGACGACGGCGCAGACGACGGCGCAGACGACGGCGCAGACGACGGCGCAGACGACGGCGCAGACGACGGCGCAGACGACGGCGCAGACGACGGCGCAGACGACGGCGCAGACGACGGCGCAGACGACGGCGCAGACGACGGCGCAGACGACGGCGCAGACGACGGCGCAGACGACGGTGGAACCGACGGCTCAGACGACGGCAGAGATGACGGCGTAGACAACGGGACAGATCCCGGGGCAGACGACGGCGAAGACGACGGCGAAGACGAGGGCGCAGACGACGGCGCAGACGACGGCGCAGACGACGGCGCAGACGACGGCGCAGACGACGGCGCACGACGACAGGAGACGACGGCGCAGACGACGGCGCAGACGACGGCGCAGACGACGGCGCAGACGACGGCGCAGACGACGGCGCAGACGACGGCGCAGACGACGGCGCAGACGACGGCGCAGACGACGGCGCAGACGACGGCGCAGACGACGGCGCAGACGACGGCGCAGACGACGGCGCAGACGACGGCGCTGACGACGGCGCTGACGACGGCGCAGACGACGGCGCAGACGACGGCGCAGACGACGGCGCAGACGACGGCGCAGACGACGGCGCGGACGACGGCGCAGACGACGGCGCAGACGACGACGCAGACGACGACGCAGACGACGGCGCAGACGACGACGCAGATGACGGCGTAGACCATGGCGCAGAGGACGGCGCAGATGCCGATGGAGATGATGCCGGAGACGACTTGAAGATGGAGAAACTTGCCGAACCGACAACGGAAACGAGGAAAAAAAACGACTGCCGAAATGACGGTGGAAGCGACGGGTAAACGTTGGCGGTAGTGGCGAAGATGGCGGCGAGGATGGCGGGGAACAGTTGTTGGAAAATTTTCATTTTCAAATACATTAACAATGAAGTTCCATGCGTTGCTTCCTAGATTCATGGAACCTCTTGGTTTCGAAAGTTTTTAAAAGTAAATTAACAAATTGTATTAGTTAACTTTATTAATGTATCAATTTAAGCTTATTATATAAGGTAATATTATTATTATTTTATTATTATTATTATTATTAATTTTGTCTTTTAAGAATTTAAAATTAAATTTTAATTTTATTTCTTTTGTAATATGTAAATTTTATTGTTCTGCCACCAAGTTAAAAACATACATGCAGAAATAATAAATATATCCCTATCTTCTATAGGTAGGGAAGTGGTTGTGTGTCGTCCAAAATGGGATTTTTCAGTGTCCCGTGTATTCATTGACTCATTATTGCATTCACTTTATTTTACAGACTGTGTAGATTTCATTTGTGTTATTTTTATGTAAGGATGGAATTATTGTTATGATATCTTCCCTTCATTCGCAATAATTTATATTTTCCATTTGATGACAATTGCATAGTCTATAATTATAATATATTATCATTATCCGGCATTTCGTCAACATTAGAAGAAATGTGCGCAGCATCATCAATCATATTTACAGAAATAAGGACGTTTTCCCCCAGAAAGAAGTGCAGCAGTTGACGGAGGCCTTTGTTTTCTTCTATCATTCCCGAAAGAAGCAGAATTGGTTTATAAGATAAATAATTGCCCTTGAGGCATTGTTTATACAGTGATGTAACAATCCAGGATAAGACACTATAACCAAGATGAGATCATTTTTTTCAGGGGGGTGGAAATATGAAATAGTAGTTACATGCCTATTTCTCACTGATTTCATTCCAATTGCATTGTAACATTTAAGCCTACGCTCTCAATTGCATTTTGTCATCACGTTCGTACCATATACTCTCTAAAGCAAACGTTGCGTGAACACAACATTATTGTAAATGATCAATATTACGCTATTTAAGGATTTATCAACATAAATATTCTGAAAAGATAAATGAAATGTTCAAGCAAATTATGTGAGTAATATACAGTAAAAAAAGTATTGTGTAATAATTAAATTAAAAATTGAGTTTCGGTAGCACAATCCATTACATTATCTTCAAGTTTCAAAATTCAACGAAGCCAAATGTACGCTCGAATATGAATAAAAAGTGCAAAAGCTGATCAAATAGCACATCTTCTTAGTGCCATAGTGGTACAAAACCAGTTTACATCGAAACTTTTTTCTAAATTTATTATATATTTATATATATTAAATGTTGCGTTAGCGCAACGTTGCAGCTTAATGGGTTAGGTGCGGCGCGTGCTCTATCTTGGAAATTGGCGGTGTTCCTCGCTCTGGGATCACGTAGAACCGCTTCTAAAGTACACGTCGGCATGCGAGGTATTCCTTTTTCAGGTGTTCTCCTATTTGGT
Source organism: Teleogryllus occipitalis (assembly GCA_011170035.1). Lineage (NCBI taxonomy): Eukaryota > Metazoa > Arthropoda > Insecta > Orthoptera > Gryllidae > Teleogryllus > Teleogryllus occipitalis. The sequence continues at coordinate 2,482 of BLKR01010748.1, forward strand.
ACAAACTCTCAGCTCCCGACTGATTTCTTACAATGTGGGGCAGTACAGTGAATGAGTGTGTATGTGTGAAAGGGGAGAGAAAGGATTCTTTCCACTTCTTCTGCAAGTTTGAGAGAAAAAGCCTGCGCCGCTAGCCGAATTCGTTTATTACGCTCCGTGGAGTCACGGAGCTTAAGCGAATTCAAGACTCGCGGGTTGCTGGTTGGGTGACAAGGTAGGAACACCGGAATCAAACGGCGTCTGCTCCCGGGCGCGCTCTGCCCGAGCGCGCTCTGCTCTCGGCCTATGACTTTATACTCCACCGCCCGGTGAAGGGGAGGGGAGGGGCTGTGCCCCTCCACTAGCGGAGCGGCGGAGCGTAACTCCGACTCGTCCTCTGATTGGGGGGATACCACAGATTACTCCAGAGAACGCGCTAAACACCCAACGAAGGGTAGAGAGACGCGTTGCGTCGTGGACGCAACAAATTTTTTTAAAAAAAGTTCTCAGGTGGCTATTGTCTCATCTTTTAAGGATACTGCTACGACATTCGCCTAGCACTGACATTTTTTTATTTTAAAAAAACGATCAAGAAAGGTGGCGGCTGGAATTTTCCTCCAGTCAGTCACGAAATTCGAGCTGCAATGTAACATTGCGTGTCAGCATTTCATGGGAAGTGTGCGAGGAACGTAGACTATAATCGTTTCTACACCCTTCTCGTGACGTGCTCGTACGTACACCATCAGAGAAAATTTCAAGATATTATATAACGAGGGATTGAGTACAAGAACAAAGTTTCGAACCAATTGCTGTTAAAGTTGTCTATTTAGTAAAAAATACAGAATGGGTTTCGCAATGTATTAAATTCTGTATGTATTAACGAGATCTTAAGAATTTATATTGCTGTGACGCCAATTACACATTTTGAATTAAATCCAAAAGGCTAACAGAAAGTTTTCTCGACATCAAAGAAGGTTCACAGTTTCAAAGCAAATAGTAAATTTAAAAAATTTAAATAACAACAACGACAACGACGACGACGACGACGACAACAACAACAACAACAATTCTCTTAATATATCGTAATATATCTGAGGCACTGTGAAGTCTTCATTAATGGGAACTTTTTCCGATAATCTTTTTGGCCAGAGTTTCACGCAGAGGACGTTTTCTATTCTAACATCAGACATCGGCTGGTGAAATGAGAGTCATGGAAATCGTGACTGGGAGCCATGTAGCTTACATTTTTCGGTGTTCTTGTATTTTGCATTGACAGCGTTGGTGCTCAGGTTCTACCTACCATAAGTTTTAAAAGTAACTCGTCTTAAGGGAAAATATTCAAGGTTAGGGAGTAAGGGGTTTTGTGAGTTGGGAGATGTACTTGCCAGCTTAATATTAACCTTCCAGATGCCCCAAACGACGAAAAGAGAGAATATGAATTAGTTTCTGCAGGAAAAATTAAGTGCAGAATATATCTAAGTACTCAACATACAAAGCAATGCTGAAGAGAAGAAAATATTTGTATGCAGAGGTAAGTAGACACAATTTATTTGAATCTGCCTTTTATTAAACTTATTTAACATTAGGATAAATTATAAGTAGATTTGAGCTTTTTTCTTTCTGTATTAGGACAAAGTTCTCAAATTTGTGATATTTCTTTCCAGGGACACCTTATTGCCATAAAGAGGATTTAATTTTCCCGATTTGAAATGAATGCACGATTCGTTGCAATTACATGATACAGCATGAATAACAAAAGTAAGTGTGCTTCAATATTAACATGATTTTCTGATGCTGAGTTTTCAATGCTGGAAAACTAAATGAGTTATATATTTGGTGAGTTGTCACAATTTAAAAAATCACAACAGATTATAGAGGTATGCATCCTGAAACCTGTGCAACATTAAAATTCTTCTCTAGTGTCGACAAATGTAATAACTTATTTTACCAGGCTTCACTTCAAAAAAAAAATTTTCTTCATTGCAAAGGCTTTTCTTATGCCTGATCGTCACTGGCCGCCATAAGTTTGATGCCCTTACATTTGTTGCGCCAGATCACAGGCTGGGAACTTATAACTAACGTAACTGGGAACTTATGGTTTCCGCGACCCGTGCGACACACTTCTGAAGGGTACTCTCTTCCCATTAAATTCCCAGTACATCAGGTAAATGACAAGAACAAAGTTTAAAAATTACAGAATGGGTTTCGCTAAGTATTAAATTGTGTATGTATTAACGACATCTTAAGAATTTACACGTAAGTTTCCGTGGCTCGAGTCGATGACTTCTTGGCTGTCCGGTTCACAATTCCAAAGAAAATAGTAAATCACACAAAAATTAAACTATAATATTAATAATACTAGTAATAATAATAATAACAATAATAATAATTATCTTAATATAATATATCATAGTAATATGTCTGAGGCACTGTTAAGTTTTTCATTAATTGGAACTTTTTCTGGAAATCTTTTTGGTCAAAGTTTCACACAGAGGGCGTTTTCTTATTCAAATATCAGACATCTGCTGGTGAATAGAGAGTCGTAGAAATCATTTATACAAAGTAGATTTCCTCATATAAATATCTGTATTAAAGTTATATAATAGAAAACAAATTCTAGCAGCATAATAAGGAACTAGCAATGAAATCTTTGAGTGAATATAAGGAGAATCTAAAATATTTTTCAAAACTTTTGGAAATAAAACTACTGTTTCTAATTGACATCTCTTGGCTAGCCATTGTATTTTAAATTTACTAGTAAGATACTCATTGCAGATACCTCTGGGCAGGTAAGCTCTGGTGTTTTTAAATTCTAAAAATATCAAAATTCTATGCTGACATTTCTCAAGAGTAACTACAAATTATTTGTGATCAGGTGACCTCACTGGAGAAGCATATTCTAACTTAGAGCAACTAACATACTGATTGTTGTGTTTCATTAATATTAAATGAAATCACTCTTACTGAATAGAGTGTTGTATTTCAAAATGCGTAAACAATTATCTCTTTTATTAATTATCAATTCTCTTGCATTAAATCTTGTTTTAATTCTAAAGAAATTTTAATCATCCTTTTAGCTATTCCTACTGCTTTTTCTGCCATACCATAGGATCTAGGATAATTGTGACTTGTCATTTTGAATGGCAAATTCATCCATTTCATATGCATTAAATGGCACATTATCTGCTATTAAAATTTCTGGTATTCGTAATTTACTGAAAATTTGAATAAGTGCATTTTTAATAGATCCACTAGTTTTGTTACTCATCTGGATTATTTCTCACCAATGTGAGTCAATAATTATTAAATAATTTTTTCTGGCTATATTTAACTATCCAGCATGCTCTAATACTTGTCTCAAAATTGGTTCATTTTCTTTTTCTGTATCTGTAGCTCTACAAACATTATCAAATATACAGTAATATTAGGTATATTTTCAAAATAGCTACTAACACACTTATGAAACAATTCCGGCAGATTCCCTAAGCCAAACAGGGATTTTAAAAATCTGTACATACCAAAGATAGTGGAAAATTTGCAAAATTGAGATGATTGAGGAACTAATTTAATTTGATAAAAGCCATCTTTTATATCAAGAACTGTAAAATAGGTTTTATTTGCCAAACGAGGGGATATTTCATCAATAGTAGGTACTGTGTACTTTTTCCTGATAATAAACTTATTTAAACGCTGGGGATCGATACATATTCTTAAAGACTTGTCAACTATAACAACAATAGATACCCAATCTACTTGGTCATTTACTTCTTCAATTATGTTTTTGTCCACTAAATCTTTTAATTTGTCTTTAAACCTCTGATGTAAATAGGAAAGGAATTAGTCTTGCTGAACTTCTATGTGGTATTGCTTCTCTAGATAATTTTATGGAGCATTGGTTTGGAAAACCACCTAAGCCTTCAAATATGTCTTTATACTCATTGTAAATCAATTATTTACTATCGTAACTATTATTATTTTTCTTCAGTACGTCAGTAACATGATCTATTCATTGGATAAGCCTCAATCTAATACTAGTCTCAAGCCCTAAGATGGAAACAAAACCTCCATAACTATTATAAATTTCACAATTTTATTTCTTTTATTGGTCGTAACATTAGCAAACAATTCTCCTGTTGATTTAATTTTGAATCCTCTGTAAACTTCTAGCTTAACATTACTGTTTATTACTTTTTAGTTAACCCAGATTGCTTTACAATATATATAAAGGAATAATATTGATTTCAGCCCCAGTATCTATTGTGAAAGGTATGATTAGCCATCTACATAAGGGTCTTTAAACCAAGCTTTCATTTTAATACTATTATTTAAAAGAACAAATCTAAAGATTCTTGAGCCTTACTTGACATTGCATTATGTATTTCTTGAAATGGGCACTCTGGGTCTCGGCATTTCTTAAGACACATCTTGGTGAAATGATTACTCCTTCCACACCAATTGCAATTTTGCATCCTAATGCTGAACAATACTGAAGACTTTTATGTTGCCCACCACACCTCATGCACTAAAAACACACATTTCTATTTTCTTATCTTTTAATTTTGAAATTGCATTAACAGCATATATCTCTTTTGTGTTACAGAATGACGTTTGCTTATGTTTGTTTGTTTATTTCTTTATTTCTTTATTTCTTTATTTCTTTATTTATTTCTTTATTTATTTATTTATTTATTTATTTATTTATTTATTTATTTATTCCTTTGTTTCTTTCTTTCTTTATTTATTTATTTATTTATTCCTTTATTTACGCCAATCAGCTTTGTACAAATAAGTAACATTTCATATATCAAATTGTAAAGCTACAACTAATTTACATTATTTAATATACGCAAAACGCATTATTAAATATACGCAAAAATACTCAACAAATAAATCAAAAACAAAAATTATAAACTATAAGTAAATTACAATACGTCATTGTTAAACAAAAGTTACCGAAGTATATAAACAAATTATAATATATTATTGTTTCGGAAGTATAATGTTTTTAATCTTTGACAAGAATGATGATAAAGATCCTCCAAAAAAAATTGTCTGAACAATATTCATTAACCAGATTTGCTATTCTGTTTTTTGGACCATGATATACACAATTTTTAGAAGTCTTCACAGTATCAAGTACTCTATGGGATCGCAGACCAAGCCTTGGATAGACGAATCCAAATTGTTCAAGCATCTCTGGACAATCAATTTGACAATTAATAATTTTATAAAAATATGTGAGGTCCGTAATTTGTCTACGCTTTGAAAGGTTGTCAATTTTTAATTGATCATAAACTTCATCGATGTTCATGTTGTAACCTCTGATATTCATGTAATACTTGATATATATACAAAATTTCTTCTGAATATTTTCAATTCCTTCGATAAGAGTATCCGTGTATGGTGACCAGATAGTTGAACAGTATTCAAATATTGGACGAATCAGGGTGAAATATAAATTAGTTAATGTATGTACATTATTGAATTCCTTACCAGATTTGAGTATGAATCCCATTGTTCTGGATGCCTTAGATATTATTTTGTCTACATGGTTTGAGAAATTAAGTTTGTTATCAATAATAACGCTTAAGTCCTTTACGGATACGACTTCCTGGAGATGCTGACCAGTAAGGTGGTATACTGCAGGTTGTCGTTGAGAAGAGCGAGATAAGGACATCACCACACATTTATCAACATTCAGTTTTAATTTATTCCTCAAACACCAACTGCTGAGCTCATCAAGATCTTGCTGTAGAATGTGGATATCATCATCCTTATTAATTCTTCAAAATATTTTCAGATCATCTGCATACAACAGTTAATCTGATTTAAATTTATCTCCAATGTCATTAATGAAAATAATGATCAAGATTGGTCCGAGATGTGATCCTTGTGGTACGCCTGAAGTTACGGTTGAGATATGTCCATTTACTCGAACTTGAAGATATCTTCCAGACAGATATGAGCGAAACCAGTCCAGTGCTATGCCACGTACTCCATATTGATTTAATTTATCACATAAAATGGCATGGTCTACCATGTCAAAAGCTTTACTGAAATCAGTATATACTGCATGTACTTCTTTACCTTCATTCACTTGCTCAAGTACATGGTTAACATACAAGAAAAGATTTGTAGTGGTAGATCTCCCTTCAATGAATCCATGTTGTCTTGATGAAATAATATTTTTGAAGGGAAAAATTATTTGAAGCATAATAAGTTTCTCGAACACTTTGGATAACAATGATTGTATGCATACAGGTCTATAATTGGTTACCGTAATGTTAGTTCAACACTTTTACAGTACTGAATCATTTGATGCAAGGACAGGTCTTCTCTTGATTATCATTCTTGAATAGATGCAGAAGAAATACCTAAAGCAATTTGGGTTCATAATAATTTTGTTTCTTGATCACCAAAGTTGCATTTTGATACTAACTTTCTCAATTTCATTAAAAATTTATCAAAAGGTTCTTCTTCATCTTATTTATACGTGATAAACTTAAACACATGGTCACAATTTCATTCTTTTGCGACAAACAATACTGTTCTAGAAGCAAGTATTGAGTCCACCGTCTCATTTGATGCAACGTCCTTTTTGCAAAGAGTAAACAGCTGTAAGAGCAAATAACTGTAATGTTTCATTTCCGAGTAAATTTTTTAAACATGTAAATTGAAGCAATATTTTCGTTTCAGTTGCTGGTAAATAGTTTTCAACATTTTCCTTAAATATTTTTAAATTTTCAGACACATCCCCAAGTAATGACAATATTTCTGGCTTGTTGAATTCCATAATGGTTCTTTTAATTTGACTGCACCTTGTTTTAATTCATTAATAAAATAATAAATAAAATAAAAATAATTAATGAAATCACTCTCACTGAATAACATGTTGTATTTCAAAGTTCATAAACAATTATTCTTGTTTAAGCCACATTTATATTGATCACAGCAACCTGGTTACTAACAACATAATAATACATAAATTGTAAACATCGCTAAACACTCATAGTTCTATATATAGTATTAACTAAATTTTCAATATGAGGTTGAAATGATAGTTGCCTATTAGATTTAATATCCTGATCTTTGTACCTGTTGTCTTTTTAATGATTACATTGCGTTTGCAGTTTAATTAAATCATAGAAATCTTATTTAGATCTAAGAAAGCTCATAACTATATTTTGATGGATTTAACTTGGACTTGTGTTCCACACAACAATCATACAAAATATTCAAATTTCTTTGATGTGTCAAATAATCCTCAAGTGCACTAATTGGAATATAAAGTTTATGTCATTTGTGTACACTAAAAAGAAGCATGATAAATTATAAGTAAAACCATTTATAATAATAGCAAACAATAAAGATCCAAAAACGAACACCTTGGCACACCTGCCTTAGATAAATAATGATAAGATTTTAACTTGCATATTGAACAATGTTCATGCATAACTGTATGTATGATGACAATAAACAAATATAGTTATTTGAAGTATCAAGATCTTTGAATTAATTCAATATCAATAATTTACTCGACCGAAAGCAATGTACTGAAATCTACTGGGAATCATTCAATTCCATTCAAAAGATATGCCCTGATTTCAAAATTGTACCAACTGGTGTCCCATAAAGATCAGTTTTTGGTCCTTTGCTATTCATTCTATGTATAAATAATATACCTAAACTCCATAAAAACTCATTAATATCGTATGCAGATGACACCTGCCTAATCAGTACTGGGGAAAATTTACTTTCTTTGAAAAGGAACATAACTGAATCCATGGAGAACATAATTGTATACTGAAAAAATAACAATAAAACTAAATATCAGTAAGTCAATTTTGATTAATTTTTAACTCTCTCATAGGAATGTGATTCACAGTGTCAATGCCCTTATTGGGGATAAATCAGTCCAAAAAATATCATGCCATAAATTTCTTGGGGTATACTCTGATCAGAACTTACCCTTTAATAAGCATGTCGATTCATTGTGTAGCACCCCAAACTTAAATATTTTCTTATTGAGATATCTTTCTAAATATCTCGGTACAGCAATGCTAAAAACCTATTTAGGACTAATTTATTCACATTTGCAGTATGGAATTGAAATTAGTGGAGGAACTTCACAGATTAACATGAACAGACTGATGAAAGCACAAAAGAAAAGCATCCAATGTATTTTTAAACTTAAATCAAGAGTCTTGTGTAGAATATTATATAAAACAAAATGTTGACAGTCATAGCTCTTTATGCATATAAGGTGCTTACACTTCCTCTAATGATAGAAAACCAATATCTTGCACTGAATAAAGATTTCCATTAATATAATTCATGAGGGAGAAATATTTATTACAGAGTGCTATAGCCAAAGATCCTTATCTTACAACTTCATTGCTCTATAATAAACTCCCACTTAACATAAGAACATTAAATGAAACTTCAAAATGACTTTCAAAATGATATTGAAAGTCTTTCTAATTGCAAAATGCCCCTATAGTCTAAAAGAACTACTGTAAAAATTGTGTAAAATTATTATAATTGTAATTTAATTTTTATATATCTCTATATGTTATAATTTTATTAAAATATCTGTTGACGTGATGCATTTTATAATTGTGTCTATGAGCAATAAATAAATGTTGATATATCACATAATGATCTGCTGTCTAACATCTTTGAGAAGTCAGTACAGATCACACTAATCGGTCCACATTCTAGCAAGTTATCAGTAATAAATTGAGCAAAGGTAAGCAAATTAGTAATGATTTATCTACTCTTAACAAAACCATGATGCTAAGGATTAATAAATGGTTTAAATGCTGCGTATAAAAGGGTATATCATTTTTAGTAATCATCATAGTATATCATTCTCAAGTAAGGTGATTGAGTTTCTTTGAAAATTTAGACAATTAAGAAACAGGCCTATTATTCTCAATTAAGGATGGATCACCTTTTTTAAACACAGAACAAACTTTTGCAACCTTCCAAATATAAGGAAACATACTTGATAATGCTGCTTTTAAACAAATTATAGAAAGAAGCACAGACAATGCAACTACATATTTATTAAGCAAAAGTGCAGGTATTTCATACTCTCCAGAAATCATTTTGTCAGGCATGGAAGACATTTTGTTCTCAATAAAGTCAATATCAAGAAATTATTTATTTGCAAGCTGATTCAGTCACAAATCATTTTTAACCAAGGGAGCATCAAAACTATCATTGAAAACTCTCTAGAAATGCTCGGCGAAGTTCTCCACAACAGACAGATTCAGAAATACTATTACCATTGTAACACATAGTTGTTGGAATTCAACCGATTTTAGTAGTGCCAGTAGTGTATGCCCAAAATTTCAGTGGGTCATTAAAAAGGCTCTTCAATCTTTTCTTTGTCTAAATTATAATTTTTTTTCTAATTAAAATTTTTGAATCACTACCAAGACATTTTATAATATTAGCCATATTATAATTAAAATCCAAATTAAAATAAGTTATCGACTATAATTTTTTCCAGAGTTTATTTTTTAACTTGATCTTGTTAATAATTTTTTCTATCTTACCAAACAGGATATTTTGAAGATGATGGTATAATAATTTTTGTATGAGACCAAAACTTGAAATAATTTGAATCAAAAATATCTGCATGGATCATCAATATATATGAATCTCTCTTCAATAATCCTGACCAATCATTTTCTTTCAAAATTTTATTAATATCAACAAAATTTGCCTTTCTGTAATTTAAGCAAACAGAATCTGAGACAGGTTTGAACAGTTTAGTATTATGTTTGACAATACCTTGAAACTTAATTAGGAGTGGGGGATGATAAGCATCTATGTAATAAATTGGATAAAACTCATCAATTACATTACAATGATAATTAAAAAATACTTAATCCAATGGTATCAGATCAATATATTTAATAGTATTAAATTGTTTAAAATTATAAAAAATTTACCGAATTAGCAAACCTATGACTTGAGAATGCATTATTTTGATTATCAACAAAGAATTCTGGAATATTAAAATTACCCAAAAATAACAGTGTCTCACCCCACATTGCATTAAGTGCAATCATTTCTTCACAGTTGCAAAATGTGAAATATCAGTCAAAGTAGGTATACATTCAACAATAATATAATAAAGAGAATTGTAACTGTTGAGAATAATTCCTGAAATATCTACATGAGGTATAAGGTATCTGAGATCAGAAAAATTCATAGGTATGCAAGATACATTTTTTATTTACAATAAAGACACCACCACCCCTTTTCTGAGCTCTATTGCAATGAACAACCTCGAACAAATTTAAAACAATAATTTCAAGAGGAGCTGACTTCAGGTTTCAACCTAAACTCTGTCACAATTATCAAGTCAGGGGAGGCAATGTCAGACACAAATAAGGACTTCAGTTTATTAACAATGCTACGTGCATTGTGATAGTAGCATCACAAGTTAATACCAGCTAAACTGTCGACAAAGGAGCAAGAGTTTGATGTCTCCATCTTGATAATCATAGGAAAGTCCCCGACGTACTGCAGTTTCCATCACTGTTGCTCCTTCATGGGTATCGAAAGAAGGAGACAGCTCTGAACTGATCTCTTTGAAGAGGAGTACAATTCTTTTTCACACTGAGTTTGGCAATGTTGAAGAAGTTGGTAAAGTCCTTGTTATGCTCCCAAAATGTCTTCAAAAAGAATGGAATATTCTCCTGGAGAGAAAATACCAATTTCAATGGGTGTGGTTTTGGAGAATTAACAATAAACATACCGAATTGAAAGGAGGTTTTTAGAGGTTACTCAGTCTCCAACTTGAAGAAATCAAAAAGTCATTTCATCATTTCATCATCAGTTGATTTACCAACAGTGAGAGTACTGTCAGATTTCTCAGGAAGTTCAAATAATATAAGATTACACTATGATGCATTTTATAACTTTTGTAGTGATGTTTCATGACAGAAAGATGATTCTAAAACAATTATTCATTTCAATATCAAATCTAATTTTAGTTTTTCTTTAGCATGTAAGGTTTTTGCACAATTCGTGTTTGAAATTTTAACTAAACTTGTTTTAACTAACATTGTTTTCTACAAGGAAAAAACAATTTTTTTCTTTAAAAAAATAATTAAGTGTATGGTAACTTTGCCTAGAATTAAAACGTATTGTATTAGAGTGGACAATGGTATTAATTTACTTAAAAATGCTAATTCTTATAAAAACAGTTTAAATATTATGAATACAAAGGACAGGTATAGATAATTTAATTCCTCTTTTTCATTTAATTCACTTTAAGTTCTTCAGACCTGATGTGTAATCTCTTTCTTGATAGTCTCTCTTCACTATTGCTATCTCTTCTTGGTATAAAAGAGTAATCAGCCATCATGATTATGTTCCACCTCCCCTGATGTCACCTTTCAGTATCTTTGACATTCTGCTGGAAATATTCTTTTTGTTCTTCACTGTCATTGCCAAGGTCTGCAGGTAAAAATTAATATAAGAATGTTGCATCCTAATTCTATTAAATTCTACAACAGTGTTTTAACAATGGTTTTGTAGGTCGGAACTTTGTTGTTACCCAAAAACTAAGCAACAACTTGTTTATACAAAACCCAAGTCCCCTTTTCAACTGGATTCATTGTACAATCAAACAATTATCTTTCATTGAATATCTAAACTCTGGGCTTGCAAAGATCCCTTCTTCAAGTTTCTCATAAGATATCTTTTGAAGTCTAGTTACCAAGTACGGGAAGCAATCACTATCTTTTGAAAGTGCTTTAGTTAACTGTGTCATAAAATCAAACATGATGTGAAGTGGAGGCATACTACGTATTTTACATATTACTAAGTATTTTGCTTGGTTGAACAATTGGTTTATTACATATGTTACATTTTTGAACCAGGTAGGAGTGTTGTTATTGTGGGTCAGTCTGATATCTTCCAGTGCTTGTCTTGACCTTGGCTGTCACATTCACAAATGAAACTTGGAATTTTTGTGTACCCAGTTTTTTGAGTAATATTTCAACTACTTTCAAATGCTCACAAATTGTGCATGAATGTATTTCATAGTTCATGAATCTTAGCAATGCTTCGAGACTTTCATAAAATTCCTTAAAGAAGACATTAAAGAAATTTATTAAACCCTCAGCATCATAGCAAAAAAATCATACTGCCTACGTATTTAAAGAATTTTATTAATTCCTTTTCTCTATTTCTGTGCCATAAATAACATTACTCCATGTAGTAGATGATTTTTTATTTTTGTCTCGACCCAAGCAAATCAGCAAATCAGCTTTTATTATATTCAAATCACAAGTTAAATTATTAAGTTCATTTTGACTGAATAATTTTTTTTGTAGAATTTTCTTATGACTTCTAATCATTAGCATTGTGGCTTTCATTTCCTGAGCTGCTCTCCTTACTCTGTGGCATATATTCAAGACTGGTTTAGAACAGGGAGAGATTCACTATGCGGAACTTGTCTTAAGGGAAAATAAATGTTTGGATATTCTATTACTTTCTTTCTTTGTGAGTTATGATCTTGATCATTAAAAATTCAAAAATAACAATTTTGTACATGATTTTGTGCCTCCCTCCCAACCATTGGAATTGCAAAAGGATTGATTTATTATATCATTTTTCCATTTTCTCAGACTCTCAACACATGCATGGCATACCTTGTGTGGTGCCCAACTTTTGTCAAGATTGCCTAGCCTTATCCTAAAATTTGTGTAATAGACATTCTTCATGAAACTATTTAAGTCTTGTCTTTGCTTAACAAATATGTATTTGCTACAAAATAGAAGAACACAGTTGGGTTATTCAAACATGCATGAACACATTTCTAGAGAAACAACAGGAACAAAATATTACAGCACTTCATAGCACTATTGCATATAAACAATCACGCAGTTTCTTACCTAACAGCAAAATGGGTACAACCAAAGTGTGACCAACTACCTCTACTTAGCAAAATACAATTTCTTTTCCTCTCAATAAAATTTCCCTTTCTGAAAATTTACTTTTCAGAGGAAAATGAGCTCACTAGATTTGAAAACAATCTGTAATAATCGAAAAAAAACTAAAAAAATATCTGAAATCAGTGCAAAAAGATGTATTAGGAAAATAGAAAATTAGATGATCATCAAAAATCATGTTGCGTAGTGTTATTGAACATGTGCTGAGGAACCTCTTGTGTTGAGGAAGAGTAAATCATTTATACCTCTAGCAGTGGTTTTGATAGCTCTCATTCTCCCCTTCAATGTACTTGATACGTGATGTGGCAATCAGCTGACATTTTTCTCTCCCCCCCATGAACAGCTAGCCCATTCTCAATGGATAAGGAAGATTTCAAGCTCTTCCATCTCTATACATATCTTTTTCTCCATAATCTCAAATTCTCTTTCATACGATAATTTAAATTTCCAATAGCAGCAATCACCAGGTCCATATCACCCTCAAAAATGCTTATCTTGGTAATTTTTGAGGCACCCTCAATATAAATACCTATTCTCAAATAAGACTACCTCCCAAAACAACTCTTGTCAAACAGGCTCAAACATAAAAGACACTTCTCTACATTCACAACTTAAACAGTCTTTTTGCAATAATTACTCTCGCCCTTAAAAAGATTAGCCAAGTACATAGCCAGAACAAAACTTTACTAAATGAAAACAATATTGAGACCGCCTGAATTAAAATAAAGCTCAGAATCATGACAAAGATAGAAGAACTTAAAAGCAAGTGTCACCAAACAGCCATTACTCCCGCCCTTTGAAATTTCTGAAATTATACCATTTTTCCTTTGTTAGGAGTACATTAATCAATTTCAGCATAATAATTAGCATTATAAAATAAATGTTTTGCCTGATTAATTTAATACAGTATGTATTTTTGCTTGTTAAAGTAAACCCATTTCCCTGTTGTGTTTTGTATATCCTGTTTTTAAATTAAGATTGAGATAGTCAATCATACAGTACATGTGTTGAATAAAGAAAAGAATTTCCCCTGGTGGTCTTTCATAAATAGAAGTGAAACCTGTAAACTGTTGTGGTAAAGTGGTAATCAATCTCTTACAAGTTGTGGAACATTGATTTGATTTGATTTCAAATTAATAATCCAAATTCATTCTTCATATAAAACAGAGACTATCACATATAAATAAAAATGATGAATATTCTCAATATGACATAAAGAAGAGCGGGAGAGGACTTGTGTTGGTGTTAGTAATCCTCGATAACACAGGGCTGTGATGATTTGCCACTTTTGATGATAATGAGTGATTATGAATCAGTTTTTCATTTTGATTACATATATAATTTTAGGTTTTTTCTATCATGTACAGTTTTTGCAAAATTTTTGTTTTTTTGTATTTCAAATTAGCATGCGCTATGTCACACGTAAATGCAGGGCTGCAACAATTTGCTGCTTTTGATTAAAAGCAGGGTGACAATGAGTTGGTGTTGCAACCTGATTAAATACTTGGATTTGGTTTCTTCACGTCCTTCACAGTTTCTGCAAAATTTACAATTGATTAAATTTCAAATGAATGTTGGCAATGTATTACTACAATAACTTAAGTCAGCCATTAGACCCATACCACATGGTCCTGATATTCCTTTACCACACCCACCACTTGACCTACCATCCACATCATCATCATCATCATCATCATCATCATCATCATCATCATCATCATCATCATCATCAGATTATTCACATTGCTATAATAGTGAAATGGACATAATTGATTTTCCCAAAGAAGAGAGAAGACATTTAGTCAAGAAGAACTTAATGATTTGATGTGAAATTTTGGCCTCTCAAAGGAATCTGTGCAGGATTTAGCCTCACAGTTGAAAGAGAAAAATATGCCCACTCCAGCCACAATGTTTTACTGGTATCAAAAGAGAGAAGAATTTCTTGATTATTTCATGGAAAAGGGTCAGTTTCTACACTGCAACAGCATTCATGATGTACTTTCAAAATTTGGGATAAGATATGTCAGTGATTAATGGAGGTTGTTTATAAATTCTTCAAAATGCAGCCTCCAAACCTCCTTCATAACTGAAATCAATATGACTCAGTTTTCTTTTGAGTTAAAAGGCTCAAATGGTGATAGGGGACGAGAAGACCCTATAGATCTTGATAATTTATATTAATTCTTTTGGTTGGTTGTATTTAATAGATTTTGATATATTGTATTTGGTTGATTGATTTTTTCGTGTTTCCGGGCGCGTCAATTGCTTAGGTCATTATTCCCGTGAGTGTAGTGCATGTTTTTTTCTCGGGAGATGGCGGTGATCTTCCCCCGCTGGATGGCGAGATCCGGCGCCGACTTACCGTCGGCTAGTGGGGTTTCCCCCTAACCAGGACTCTCCCACCAACGGGGCACCGCCCCAGTCGGGGCAAGCTCTAAACTCCCGACCGGTCTCCCGGAATATGTGGTAGTGTATTGCATGTTAGTGTAAGTGTGTGTGTGTAAGGGGAAAGGATAGGACAAGGAAGAGGAAGGACAGATCGCGCGCGGTCCGTGGCCCGTTTGGTAGGGTACTGCTCCGGCATTCGCCTGGTGTTGATCGGAGAAACCACGGAAAACTACCGATCAGAGCAGCCGGCCGCTAGAATTCTCCTCCAGACAGCAGCTGAATTCGACCTAGCTGTAAAGCTAGTGTCGAAAATCCTGCCGCCGTCAGGACTCGAACCTAGGACCTCCTGGTTAGAGGCGCTGCAGTGACATCAGTTGATGCACTGAGCTACAGCTACCGGTTTGTATTTGGTTGGGGTGACAGGAGAATATAATAACTTCTTATTATTTAACTATGATGATTGGTTAATTGATCCTATATTATGGAATAAAGATAAAGATACCTTAGGGATAACAGCGTAACGTTATTGGAGAGTTCTTATTGATAATAAAGATTGCGACCTCGATGTTGGATTAAGAAAATTATTAAGTGCAGAAGCTTAATTTATTGGTCTGTTCGACCATTAAATTCTTACATGATCTGAGTTCAGACCGGTGTGAGCCAGGTTGGTTTCTATCTCTATTTATTTATATATATTTTAGTACGAAAGGATTAAATATATTAAATGGTTTATTGTTTAGAATGATATTAATACTATTTTGGCAGAATTAAGTGCTATGAATTTAGAATTCATGAATGTAATAATATTACATATAGTATTGTTTAATTATTTATTGGGTTTGATCAATTATGTTGTATTGGTTATTTTTGTTTTGATTGGTGTGGCTTTTTTAACTTTGTTAGAACGTAAAGTTTTGGGTTATATTCAGATTCGTAGTAGGTAGGTATTATGGGTACACCTCAGCCTTTTGTTGATGCTATTAAGTTATTTTGTAAGGAACAAACTTATCCTATAATATCTAATTATTTAATTTTTTTTTTTTTGTCCAGTTGTTAGCTTATTCTTATCTTTATTGGTTTGATTAATTTATCTTTTAGGATGTGAATTAGTTTCATTTGATTTGGCGTTATTATTCTATTTTTGTTGTACGGGAATAGGGGTTTATTCTACAATGCTAGCTGGTTGATCTTCTAATTCTAATTATGCTTTATTAGGTGGGCTTCGTGCTGTAGCTCAAACGATTTCTTATGAAGTGAGAATGGCGTTGATTTTGTTAAGATATATTGTGTTGGTTGGGGGTTTTGGGATGAATTTATTTTATTGTCATCAGTTATATATATGATTCTTTTTTCTTTGTATTCCTTTATTTTTTTGTTGATTCTCTTCTTGTTTAGCTGAAACTAATCGTACTCCTTTTGATTTTTCGAAAGGGGAATCTGAGTTGGTATCTGGCTTTAATATTGAGTATAGAAGAGGTGGATATGCATTAATTTTTATGGCAGAATATTCAAGAATTTTATTTATGAGAATATTAACTGTCTTAATCTTTTTTGGAGGTGATTTATTTTCTTTATTTTATTTTATATTGGTTTTTATATCATTTATTTTCATTTGAGTTCGAGGAACATTACCACGTTTTCGTTATGATAAATTGATGTATTTGGCTTGAAAAATTTACTTACCTGTTTCTTTGAATTTTTTTTTTGTTGTTGTTTTTCATTTTGAATTAATAATAGTTTAGTTTATTGAGACATTTTGAGAAATAAGTTAATAGAATAGTAAATTCTATCTTTTGTTTTCAAAACAAATGCTTTAAGCTTATTAACTTAATTTGTTAAATGGTCTCATAATTTAAAGGTTATAGGATTAATTAAGAAGTATATGAAGTATAGAAAAGTTAGGATCTGTCCTGTTAAGATATAAGGTTCTTCAACTGGTCGTGCTCCAATTCACGTTAATAAGATGACAATTGATGTATATGATCAAAATAAGAATTGATTAAATGGATAAAATTGTATTCTGCAAAATTTGTTGTTGGAAGTGAAAAAATAAATAAAATAGCAATGGATGCTACAAGATGGATACTCCACCTAATGGATACTCCACCTATGCAATGGATACTCCACCTAATTTATTAGGGATTGATTCTAAAATTGCATATGCAAATAAGAAGTATCATTCAGGTTGAATATGTACAGGGGTTACTAGTGGGTTGGCTGGAATAAAATTGTCGGTATCTCCTAATAGGTAAGGATTTCTTAATGATAAAATGGTTAATGCTATTAATATGAATAGGAATCCTACAATGTCCTTAAAAGTAAAATACGGATGGAATGGGATTTTATCTAGATTTCTATTAATTCCTATAGGATTATTTGAACCTGTTTGATGAAGAAATAATAAATGAATTATTACAAATGCAGCTACGATAAATGGGATTATGAAATGGAAGGTAAAGAATCGAGTTAAGGCAGCATTGTCAACTGCAAATCCACCTCATACTCATTGTACTAATTCGCTACCTAGATAAGGAATTGCTGATAATAAGTTAGTAATAACGGTGGCTCCTCAAAATGATATTTGACCTCATGGTAATACGTATCCTATAAAAGTGGCGGCTATAACTAGGAATAAGATGGTAACTCCTACTATTCAAGTGTATATTAAATTATAAGATCCATAATATATTCCACGCCCTACATGTATATAGAGACAGATGAAAAAGAAAGATGCTCCATTAGCATGTAAAGTTCGTAATAGTCAACCGAAATTTACATCTCGACAAATGTGTGTTACTCTATTAAATGCTATATTAATGTCAGCAGTATAATGTATAGCTAGAAAGATTCCTGTTATAAGTTGAATTACTAAACATAATCCTAGTAATGATCCAAAATTTCATCAGGCTGAAATATTTGATGGAGTTGGTAAGTCGATTAAGGAATTATTGATGATTTTGATTAGAGGGTGTCTTGATCGTAAAGGTTTATTCATTAGTTTGAGTGTCGTAATGGTCCTTCTTGAAAGGAAGTGATTTTTACAATAATGATTAAAGTAATTAGAAGATAAATAATTGTTATAATTGTCAGTGAGAAGTTAGGGTAATTATAGAGTTGATTTAAATTATTTCTTTCTAATGATAAATTGATGGAATTATTTATGAAGGATTCATTTTTTAATAGGTTTAATAATAGGTGGTTATTGTAATTAAGTAATATTATTATTAATGTAGAAATTAAAGTTATGAAAATTAATATGGTTTTAGTAGGTAATTGAAATATTTCATTGGATGCTAGTCTTGTGATATAAATAAATAATACTAATATTCCTCCTAGGAAAATTATGAATAGAATATATGAAAATCAAAAGGAATATGAAATTGATCCTGTAGTCAAGCAGATTATAATTGTTTGTATAATAATTAATATGGTAATAGCTAAGGGGTGGTTTATTATAATAAATATTGTATTAATAATTATAATAATGAATGTTGATATTAGTAAACAGAATATCAGAGAATAGTTTAATTAAAATATTAATTTTGGGGATTAGTGATGGAATGTGATGTTTTTTCTCTGAAGTTTTAAAAGATAATCTTAATTTTGATTTACAAGACCAATGTTTTATTTTAAACCATTAAAACTTATGTTTACATTTTTTTGTTTTGTAGTGATTATGTTTTGTTATTTGAGAGGTCTTTGAGTTTATTGTTCTAAACGAAAGCATTTATTAATTATTTTGTTAAGTTTGGAATATATAGTATTGTTTACTTTTTTTATGTTAATGTTTTGATTAGGAATATTGTCTTATGAATTATTTTTTTCAATGATTTATTTGGTGTTTGCAGTTTGTGAAGGTTCTTTAGGGTTGGGTATTTTAATTTCTATAGTATGTTCTCATGGGAATGATTATTTTCAATCTTTTGTCGTATTGCGATGTTAAAATTTATTTTGTTATTAATGTTTATGATCCCTCTTTCTTTTTTAAATGGAATATTTTGATGAGTGGTTCAGTTTATATATTTTTTTGACATCACTTATTTATATATTATCTATTAATATTAGTGGGAATTTTGAAGGTTTAAGATATAATTGGGGTTTTGATTTATTATCCTATGGTTTAATTTTGTTGAGATTTTGAATTTGTGGGTTAATAATTATGGCTAGAATTTCGGTTTATCATTGTAATTATTATAGGAATTATTTTATTTTCATAATTATTTTTTTAATATTGATATTAATGTATGCTTTTTCAAGTACTGATATGTTATCTTTTTATATTTTTTTTGAAAGAAGATTAATTCCTACGTTGTTTTTAATTTTGGGATGAGGTTATCAACCTGAGCGTGTACAAGCTGGTGTTTATTTATTGTTTTATACATTATTAGCATCATTACCTTTATTAATTAGTTTATTAAGTTTTTATGCTAGAAATGGGACTTTATATTTATATGAGTTTTGGGGTGATGAAATTAGTAATTTATACATTTATTTAAGAATAATTGTTGCTTTTTTAGTTAAAATGCCGATGTTTATGGTTCATTTATGACTACCTAAGGCTCATGTTGAGGCTCCTATTTCTGGTTCAATGGTATTAGCTGGTGTTTTATTGAAGTTAGGTGGTTATGGTTTAATACGTATTTTTAGTATTATAACATTATGTTGTCTAAAATATAATTATATTTGAATTGGTATTAGATTAATTGGTGGATTTTTAATAAGTTTGGTATGTTTACGTCAGGTTGATTTAAAGTCTTTGATTGCTTATTCATCTGTTGTTCATATGGGCATGGTATTATGTGGATTAATAACTTTGAATTCTTGAGGTTTTTGTGGATGTTTTTTGATAATAATTGGACATGGTTTATGTTCATCTGGTTTATTTTGTTTATCAAATATTGTATATGAACGGTTAGGAAGTCGTAGTTTGATTATTAATAAGGGATTAATATGTTTAATAACTAGATTAACATTGTGATGATTTTTATTTAGTTCTTCTAATATAGCAGCTCCTCCTCCTTTAAATTTGTTGGCAGAAATTAGATTAATTAATAGAGTAATAAGATGAAATTGCTTAAGAATATTAATGATTGCTTTTATGTCGTTTTTTGGTGCTGATTATAGATTGTACTTATTTTCTTACAGTCAGCATGGAATGAATTTTTCTGGTTTATATAGTTATATTAATGGTTATTTTCGTGAATATATGTTGTTATTTTTACATTGATTTCCTTTAAAAAAGTTAATTTTGCGAGGAGACTATTTTTTTCTTGTATTTAGCTTTATTAGTTTAATTAGAATGTTGATTTGTGATATCAGAGGTATATTGTGAGTATATTAGGCTATTAATTATAATAATTTTATTTGTAAATTGTCTTTTGTATTATTTATTGTATCAATAATTGTATTTTTTTGGTTTATTTGTTTGTGTGAATGATTATGTTATTTTTTGGATTGGAATATTGTATCTATCAATTCCTGTAATGTTGTCATAGGAATTCTTCTTGATTATAAGTCATTGTTGTTCATAAGATTTGTAATGTATATTTCTTCTTATATATCTGTAATATATATATATATATATATATATTGGGGGATGAGAATTTATCTCGTTTTGTTATTTTAGTATTAATATTTGTATTATCAATAATATTCTTAATTATTAGACCTAATTTAATTAGTATTTTGTTAGGATGAGATGGATTAGGGTTAGTATCCTATTGTTTAGTAATTTATTATCAAAATGTTAAATCATATAATGCTGGTATAATTACAGGTTTATCAAATCGTATTGGTGATGCGGCTTTATTATTATCAATTGCTTGAATAATAAATTATGGTAGTTGAAACTATTTATATGTTAATCATTTAGATGGATTAAATGATGAAATGAAGTATTTGATTGTTTTGGTTATTTTGGCAGCTATAACTAAGAGAGCTCAGATTCCTTTTTCTTCTTGACTTCCTGCGGCTATAGCTGCTCCTACCCCTGTATCTGCTTTGGTTCATTCATCAACTTTAGTAACAGCAGGTGTCTATTTATTAATTCGATTTGGAATAATTATTGAATTATATTCAATAAATTATTTTATTTTATTTATTGGTTGTTTAACTATATTTATATCAGGATTGGGTGCTAATTTTGAGTTTGATTTAAAGAAGATTATTGCTTTGTCTACATTAAGTCAGTTAGGTCTTATGATGAGAACTATTGGTATGGGTTATTATGATTTAGCTTTTTTTCATTTATTAACTCATGCTTTGTTTAAAGCTTTATTGTTTATGTGTGCTGGTGTTATTATTCATGGTTTTAATGATCTTCAAGATATTCGTGGTATTGTAAAGCTCCTCGATTTCATTCATGATATAGTCCAAGGAGCAAAATTAAGATAAAAAATATAAGTGTGAAAATTCAGTATAGTGGATTAGATGATATTTGAATAATTATAGCTGGTATAATTAGGGCAATTTCTACATCAAAAATTAGAAAAATTACTGCGATTAGGAAAAATCGTAAAGAAAAAGGAAGACGGGCTGATCTTTTTGGATCAAATCCACATTCAAATGGGGAGATTTTTTCTCGATCTAAAAGTCTTTTTTTTGATAAAATTAAGGATAAGGATATTAGGATAATTGATAGGATAAAAGTAAAAATAGTAATGATAGAAATAATTAAAATTATTTATTTTGAAAATCAATCCATTTGATTGGAAGTCAAATATACTATATATACTAAATAAATATCTACCTCATCAGTAAATTGAAATATATGAAAATAGTCATACGATATCTACGAAATGTCAATATCATGCTGCTGCTTCAAATCCAAAATGGTGATTAGATGAAAAATGAAATATAATATGTCGTATTAAACATACTGATAGGAATGTTGTACCAATAATAACGTGTAATCCGTGGAATCCTGTAGCTATAAAGAAAGATGATCCGTAGACTGAATCTGCAATAGTAAATGGGGCTTCGATATATTCATATGCTTGTAAGATGGTAAAGTATACTCCTAAAATGATTGTTAATAATAAACTTTGAGTAGTTTGTCTGTAGTTATTTTCTATTAATCTATGATGAGCTCATGTTACTGTAATTCCTGATGCAAGAAGAATGGCTATATTTAATAAGGGAATTTGTATAGGATTGAATGGTTTAATACCTGATGGTGGTCATGTTATTCCTAACTCAATAGTGGGAGCTAATCTTCTATGGAAAAATGCTCAGAAAAAAGAAATGAAGAAGAATACTTCTGATACGATGAATAAGATTATTCCTCATCGTAATCCAAAGTTTACTACGGATGTGTGTATTCCCTGATAAGTTCCTTCTCGTGTAATATCACCTCATCATTGAATTATAGTTAATAGAGTAATTAAAACCCCTGTTGAGATAATAATAAATTTATATTGATGGAATATTCTAATCAAACCTGCTGTTATTGTTATAGCTCCAATGGCACCTGTAATGGGTCATGGACTCATATTTACTAAATGGAATGGGTGATTTTGATGTGTTGACATTAATTTACTTCTCTAGAATATAATGTAGTTAAAACAGCAAACACGTAAGATTAAATAATAGAAACTGCTAATTCAAGAACCAATAGTAGAATTTGTGAGAAAATAAGAATTTGAATTAGAATAGTTGAATTTATAATTATAGGTCCTGTATTTCCTAATAATGTTAATAGGAGATGTCCTGTGATTATATTTGCAGCTAATCGTACTGCTAAAGTTAATGGACAAATAATGTTTCTAATTGTTTCAATGCATACTATAAAAGGTATTAAAATGGGAGGAGTTCCTTGAGGTACTAAATGTGCAAATATATGTTGGGTATTATTAATTCAACCATATAATATAAATGATAATCAAAATGGTAGTGCTAATGATAATGTGAATGTTAAGTGACTTGATCTTGTGAAAATGTAGGGAAATAATCCTAGGAAATTATTAAATAAAATAATAGAAAATAGTGAAATAAATATGAATGATCTTCCCATATTTTTATTTCCAATTAATAAGGTTTTAAATTCGTTGTATAATTTGTTGATTAATAAATTTCATACTAGTGATCTTCGGTTTGGAATTAATCAATAAGAAGATGGTAAATTAATAGTCCTAATAATGTTCTTAATCAGTTTATTGGGATGTTAAAAATATTAGATGTAGGATCAAATGAGGAATATAAATTAGTTATCATTTTCAAATAGTTGAATTGATTTTGAAGTGTAATTTCTTTCTTGTTAAAGTTGGTTGAATTAGGAAGTAATTTATTGTTATAATGAAGAAAATTATTAAAGATATTCATATTATTGGGGCTATTTGAGGGATCAAAAGATATTTCTATATTAATAATTTTAATATGACATTAATGTTATGATTAACTAATCTATTTCATTAGAAGTAGTCGTTAATTACTATAATATGATTTAAGAGACCGACCATTACTTACTTTCAGTCATCTAATGATGAATAGTTTTTTACTCAATTAATAAAAGTTTTTAAGTTTACTCTTTCAATCACGATTGGTATAAAGCTGTGGTTGGCACCACAGATTTCTGAGCATTGTCCATAAAATACACCAGGTCGATTAATTATAAAGTTAATTTGGTTTAATCGACCTGGTGTAGCATCAGTTTTTACCTCTAGAGTTGGTACTGTTCAGGAGTGAATTACATCAGCAGCTGTAACTAATGTTCGAATTTGAGTATTTATTGGTAAAATTGTTTGATTATCTACGTCTAAAAGTCGAAATGATCTTAAATTATCTAAAGCTGATATATAGGAATCAAATTCAATCGTTTTTAAAATCTATATATTCATATGATCAATATCATTGATGTCCAATTGTTTTTATTGTAATTAAAGGATCTATAGATTCATCTAGTAAGTATAATAAACGTAATGAAGGTAGAGCAATAAAAATTAATGTGATGGCAGGTAAAATGGTTCAAATAATTTCAATGGTTTGTGCTTCAAGAAGAAATCGATTAGTGTAAAAATCGAAAAATAATATTGATATAATATATGAGACAAGAAAAGTAATTATTAATAAAATTAATAAGGTGTGGTCATGGAAAAAGATAAGTCGTTCTATTAGGGGAGATGATCTATTTTGTAAATTTAAATTGGATCATGTAGCCATATACTAAAAAAAGGAATCCTTTATTAATGAAGCTTAAATTCAGTGCACTTTTCTGCCATATTAGTAGTTAGAAAGAATTGGGAGCTCTGAATATGAATGTTCTGCGGGTATCATTCTAAGGATATAGGGTTTTAGGGTATAGGGTTTAAGGTATAGGGTTTTGGTATCATTCTAAGGATCTATTTAAATTTATGGAAAATAAAAGTTTTCGGTGAGAAATTATTCTTTCTCATATGATAAAAATTAATATAATAATTCCAATTAAAGAAATAGTTGAACCTAATGATGATAAAATATTCCATGAAGTATATGCATCTGGATAATCAGAATACCGTCATGGTATTCCAGCCAATCCTAAAAAATGTTGAGGGAAGAATGTTAAATTAACCCCAATAAATATTACTATAAATTGTATTTTTAATCATTTGGGATTTATTGTTAGTCCTGTAAATAAAGGATATCAGTGAATGAATCCTGCTATAATTGCAAATACTGCTCCAAAGGAACGTACATAATGAAAGTGAGCAACTACATAATATGTATCATGTAAAATAATATCAATTGATGAATTTGCTAATACAATTCCTGTTAAACCTCCAATAGTGAATAGGAATACAAAGCCTAATGATCATAACAATGAAGGATTATAGGATAATTGGGATCCATGAAGGGTTGCTAACCAACTAAAAATTTTAATTCCTGTTGGTACAGCAATAATTATGGTTGCTGATGTGAAGTATGCTCGGGTATCTACATCTATACCAACAGTAAATATATGATGTGCTCATACAACAAACCCTAATAA
This sequence comes from Teleogryllus occipitalis, assembly GCA_011170035.1. Classification (NCBI taxonomy): domain Eukaryota; kingdom Metazoa; phylum Arthropoda; class Insecta; order Orthoptera; family Gryllidae; genus Teleogryllus; species Teleogryllus occipitalis. The sequence continues at coordinate 27,787 of BLKR01010748.1, forward strand.
ACCAATAGCTAGTATAGCATAAATTATTCCAAGTGCTCCGAATGCTTCCTTTTTCCCTTTTTCTTGTCTAATAATGTGGGAAATTATACCAAATCCTGGTAAAATAAGAATATAAACTTCTGGATGTCCAAAAAATCAAAACAGATGCTGGTATAGAATAGGATCACCACCTCCTGCAGGGTCGAAAAATGAAGTATTTAAGTTTCAATCTGTTAATACTATAGTAATAGCACCAGCTAATACCGGTAGTGATAACAATAGTAAAAGAGCCTTGATACCAACGGCTCATACGAATAAAGGTGTTTGATCTATTGATATTCCAGGTGCTCGTATATTAATTATGGTTGTAATAAAATTTACAGCTCCTAGAATTGAGGAAATTCCCGCTAAATGTAATGAAAAAATGGCTAAATCAACTGATGCTCCTGCATGGGCAATACCAGTTGATAAAGGTGGATATACTCTTCATCCTGTTCCTGCACCATTTTCAACTATTCTTCTGGTTAATAGGAGAGTTAATGATGGCGGTAATAATCAAAATCTTATATTGTTTATCCGTTTATGCTATATCGGGAGCTCCTAATATTAATGGAACAAATCAATTTCCAAATCCACCGATTATAATTGGTATTACTATAAAGAAAATTATGATAAATGCATGTGCAGTAACAATAACATTATAGGTTTGATCATCACCAATAAGATATCCTGGTTTTCCTAATTCTGTTCGAATTAAGATGCTTAAAGATGTTCCTACTATTCCAGATCAAGCTCCAAAAATAAAGTGTTAAGTTCCAATGTCTTTATGATTAGTGGAAAATAGTCATCGTTGCGATAAAGTGGCTGAATAATAGGCGATAGATTGTAAATCTTTTTATGAAAAATTTTCCTTTATCATGTAGGTTTTATATTCAATAATGATTTTAGACTGCAATTCTAAAGGTGTAATTTTACTAAGACCTAAAATGTCATTATTTCATTTTCAGCTTTGAAGGCTAATAGTTTAATTAACCTAAGACCTTATATTCTGAAAAATATAATAGGATAGAAAGGAAGTAATAAAAGAGATATTCTTGTTAATAAAGAAATTCAATGAAAATTGATTATTTTTTGATATCACTGTGAATAGCTTCATTTCAATTGACTAACGTTAATAAGAAAAGATGATATTATTAATCGAAGATAATAGAATAAGGTAATTAATGTAAATAAGATTATAGTTAGTACTAGAAATTGTATATTATTATGGCAAGAATTTTGAATGATTATTCATGTAGGTAAAAATCCTAAGAAAGGAGGTAAATCCCCAAGGGATTAATTGAGACAAAAAAATTTTATTATTGGTGAATTCCATCTTAACGGAATTCGATTTGAATGTTGGGCAGAAATATTGGAGAAGATCATTAAAATTGAAATCAATAGCTCATTCCGATCATTTAAAGGAAACATACAAAAACACAAAAGTACTTAAAAAAAATTAATTTTGATGAACATCAATGGATTGTCTATGGAGACTTGAAACTTACTGGAATATTGTTGAAACTACACATAGGATTGACTAAGTTCCTCTGATATTTTAAGTCAATTGGATAGCAGGGTTCTTGAGTTGCACTGGGTCATAAGGGATTGGTCAATCAGAAATACTTTGAATTCTGAAGATAAAAATGAAATAAAAAGTTTGGTCAATAGTGAAAGTATTATTTTGCCACCACTTCATATCAAGCATGGTATAATTAAAGTTTGTCAAGGCTCTGAATAAGAATGGAGATTGCTTTAAAAATGTTTGTTCAAATTTTCCTTTTCTTTCAGAGGTCAAGCTTAAAGATGGAATTTCTTGTACTTCAAATTATAAATCTGATGAAAGATGAACACTGAAATTTCAATGAGTGATGAAGAAATACTTATCTGGTCCATTTTTAAGGAAATAAAAAACATCCAGATTTGAAATCTACAGTGAATGAAATACTAATTTCCATGAAGAATTTAGGATGTAACATGAGTATCAAACTTCATTTTGTCCACAACCACCTTGATTTCTTCCCTTATAATCTGGTGAATTTCAGTTATAAATATGGAGAGAAGTTTCATCAAGACTTGAAAGAGATGGGAAAAATTTATCAGGGCAGATATTTTAAAGTGATGATGGCAGACAACAGTTTGTTTTAAAGAAAGAAAATGTAGAATTGCACAGAAGACTACCAATGAGGCAAAATTTCAGCAAAAGAAAGTGTTAGCAGAGACTCTGGCATTGTTGGTATAAATATAACATTATTGTTAATGTAAATATGTTGTCAATAAGCATGAGATATGTACTGCTTATATACATATTTATATTTATTTTTTCTTCAGTAGAATTGCATAGAGCTAGTTTTAAATCTTTTATTCAACATGTGTTTCTTGAAACTTTCATCAAGCAAAAGAGTTTTTGTTTACCACTCTTTTCTTTGAAATTACAAAAAAAACTTATGTGTTAGAGAAAAATGGATTTCAGATCTATTAATTATTAGTTTTAATTAATTCAAATCACCCATTAGAACCAAAAGCACCAAGAATTTATTTTTTTTGCAGCCCTCTGTAATTCACACACATAATTGCCTTTTATTATTTGTATTGTTTGATACTAATTCAAGACCAATTTCATGAAGTAAAACAGAAAATTCATTCATTTTTCCTCTGTGTATTCACCATCATAATTGCAATGTTTGTCCATATTGGTATGTTTTATAATGGAGAATTATTTTGATTAGGAAATCAAGAATGAACTAAGATACCACCTTTTCTTGTAATTTTGAACACATTAGGAACCCATTGTCATTGACGATGACCTTGTGTATAGGATACAATAATATCATAGTTAAGAATATCTTGCTTCAATTTTAAATTTCTTATATGCAGACCAGGTTTAATTGCCAGTGTAGCTAAATATATAATTTTTTGATTCATATTACTACAATACTATTTGTGAATATTCTTATTAATTTTTATGATGGAGTTTTCAAAACATTTTCATGGATTCCACATTGCGGTTGATTTAATTATTGTAATTTATTGCTTTGTACTCTCCATTTAATGGGAATTGATAATATTCACAAAATCTAAGAATTGTCTTTCTGTCATTTTCATTTTCATAATCATATCCATAATTTGCTAATTTTTGAATTGCTAATTCCCTAGTTGCTATGATCATATTTACAAATTACAATTATAATGATAATAATTTTAACCTCCTTTATTAAATTATACATTTAATTCTAATTGAAATTAGTTCGAAATTTTAATTCTTCATGGGCGAGTTCATTCAGTTTTAATACTGTATCCATTTATTAAAGAAGAAATTAAAGTAATTTTTTAAATTCAAAATTTTCGTCAGAATTTATTTTCCAAAATATTGTGAAGTTAGGTCAACCATTGAAATGAGATCTTAAAATTCAGGTGCTCAATGGGCAATTTCAAGAGGGTTTTGAAGTTTTACCATTGTTTGATCCGAGTTCAATGTTGCCCAACCCCTTTTGTATATTACTATCATGAAATTAAATGATTTACAAAGAGGAATGAGCAACAGCTACAGCCCTACACAAAGTAATTGAATTACTGCTGCAACACCACAGAGAATGATATTCTATTTTCTCCAATGAGCTCAGGAAAACAAGCACTGAAACCAAGGCTATTTGATTTCAGTGCTAGAAGAAGAAAAAAAGGGCCATCTCAGTATTTGATCAAAGTATCATGACTATAAACCAGATCGAGGTGTGGGACATTGACCGGAGAAGCTGAGGTACAATACTTGTTCCAGGCATATTTAATCTTATTGAATTCTACGGTACAAATGGTATCTAATACATTTAATTTATTGTTAAAATAAATATAATTTTCCTTCTTGATGCTCATTAGAGTCTAATTGCATAGATATTTATGCAGCAGAAAAGATTTTACTTGGCCATTGTGCATCGATTTCACAGATCCCATAATTTACGAAAATGTGCACACAATACACTTTTGACCATAGTACATCATACAGTTTTTAACTATTTTGACATTTTATGAATTTATGAATAATGAAATAGTCTAGTTGTTAAATAGTTTGGTAACTTTTCACTGGAAAAAGAGAAATCATAGAACTAACAAAGTTGTAGGGCCATGCAGGTTCACCAATCGAAAACTGGTTTCATAATTTCTGAACTGGCTAAAATCTAGCTTTATAAGCATTGATAGACTGAACATTGTGAGTCACTCTACTGTTAATGTAGGATACATTAACAATGTTAATGTAGGATACAGTGCATTTGCACTTCCTATTTTTCTTTGTGTAATGATTTGTGCAGAGTAATTTTTGTTAATATTTAACTTCATTTTATGTAGTTTTCACTAAATTTCACTAGATTATTGTTTGTTGTAATTTGTAATTGTAATTTGCACTAAATTACTAATACAAAATTAATAAACAGATAGAAAAATTTCAACCTTCTGAGAAAATGAGTTTTAAAGGAATCAAGATGATGGTTACCCAATGGATTTAATGAATGCAGAAGAAAGTGTTGATACAGAATTTACCCAAATCCAATTGTAGGCATCAATGAGCTCCAATCACTTACCAGGAGTAAAATGCACGTGTTTGTATTTGTCTTTTGAAAAATGTATGTTTTGTGTCCAGGTAAATGTACATGCCTCCTGAAAATTGAATGCCTATGTAATCATAATTTAACTGGAATTGTTGATTTTTTCAAATTCTTACAGATATTCTGTTGAGTGAGGATCTTATTTGAAAGACCCCCTGATGAAGTATTTGTTGAGATTATGCAGTGTCCATTTTCATGAGAGTTGGAAATCAACTCTTCAATGTGTGAAAGGATAATAAGAAACTCGAATGTGTGGTCAATCAAAAACGAAGGTATTAATAATTTGGTGTATTATAGAAACCACTTTGATGCACATTTGAAAATATTAGAGATGAGATAATAGTTCTGAGTTCATGGTCAATCAAAACAGAGGGTGACGTACATTGTATTTCATGTGAAATTAAAAACTTAAGTGATGAGAAAAGCCTCAGTTTATGGTCAGACAAAACAGAGATGTCATAATATGGTGTATTTTGTAATTGAAAACATTAATGATGAAACAACAACAACAACAATAATAATAAGCTCCCTGTCTTTGTAGTCAATCAAAACATGTTATCAGATATGATGTACTTCAGAAGCCACTTTGTTGCACATTTATGATAAGGCAAGTATATATGGTGCAATAGAGAAACTTGTGCTATTGTAGATTTTTTAACGAAGTAATGTATAGCCTGATCTATTATGATCACATCAGACAGATTAATGATATTTGGTATGTTAGAAGAGCAACTTGCATTATTGAAAATTTTTGTGATGTAACATGCAGCCTTTGTTTTTGTTGTATCAATGAAAAATGTTGTTACTTATTAATGTGCAGCCTCATATAAGGCGGTCAATATCTAATTTTCTATGGGGTGTTTTTCTCAATGTTTCAAGACTGGATTTAAATTTAATGACAGAGATAATGTGATTTTTGTTGGTAAAAGTCTCACACTATCCAGAAATTGCAGTCTTCTAGATGACAGAGAGAGAGAGACGTTATGTAATATTATGTAATGTTGCACGAAAAAACGGCGAATTTTCGGCAGAAAAAAATCTTATAACAGGGCCTTGGCTAAGAAAGAGGGGGTAAAACCAGATGCTAAATTTAGAAAAAATCCTCTAACACGTGGTAGAGCCAGAATCCATGTTTTGTGGGTCCTTGATACCGAAAAATCGATTGTGGGCAAAATGTCTGTCCATCTCTGCACATCGCTAGCAGCTAAAGCTAGCGTTGCAGCTAGCAGCCGGCTCAGCCGATTTTCTCCTCCTCCTCACTCCTCCCTCCTCCACCCCTAGATTTATTACATCTAGGGGTTACAAGTTTTCTACTTCTCTTGCTCTTTCTTTAACTTACTAAGTAATTCCTGGTTACCTCCACCGACCATCTATTTTCTATCCCTTTAATCTAATTCCTCTACCTAACAACTAATCTCTCTCCTGGGTATGTTCCCCATGACTAAGACTTGTATGGGCGAACCTATTCTTGTTAGAGATCGCGTTCACTCATCATTCGTGGCGCCCGGAACTTCATTCTTCCTCCGCGGTCTCGCTTCGCCACACGTCCGTACGCCTTGGCCGCTCCCAACCAACTCCCCGACCTCTGTCCGCCCTGCCCCCGCTTCCCCCAGCTCGCACACCCTTCTCTTGCTCAGCGTCCTCCTTTCCCACGCGCCCTCGCAGCGAGGGAAGCTGACGCATTTCCTCTCGCCGGCACCTTGGCGACCGAGCCGTAGGGGTGGCTAGCGGGGTTCGGGGCCCGGGGGCTCGCCTTGTCAGCGCTGAGCGCATGTCCTGGGGCTTTTCACCGCCCTCTGCCGTTCGCATCTAGCATGCTTTGCGAAATGGCTTCTGTGATAATTCTTCTCGTAATCAATCAATAATTTCATTCAAGTAATTTCCCCCCTGCCCCCCGTGACCGTGACAGAGCGGTCGTCGGCTAATCCAGGCCATTCATCGCCGCTGGTTCGGGCAAGCGCCCGAGTCATCGCCACGGCTGCGCTAGCGTACCTGGGAAGGGCCCGAGCAAGTGACCGCTCGTGACCCCCGCCAGCGCCGGCGCGACGAAGTCCGTGCCCCGCCTGGGCAACTGCTGTGACGGGAGACGGGCGAACGACCCGTCGAGACGCCTACCATGTAATCTAGTTATAAGTTAGTCTGTAAGTCAGTTTTTTTATGTATCCGGCTTCACCGTAATTTTGCCACAATATCTCTTTTATGAATTAAATTTACGTTAAATAAGGAAAATCTTTTATTCCGAGTTGCATGCCAATGCCCACGCCACGCATGTTTCCGCTAGAAATGTCAGTGTTTTCAGTGGGGGTAGCCGGGCAAAGCAGAAACCTTCAACAGGCGCCAGGTAACAGGTAGGTCGAGGTCAACCCTGAGTGCACCCCACCCACACGGCACCAACGTGCACATATAAACGCGATTATATTGCGAGTTTAATTTTAATCGTGTTTACTTTAAACACGATTAGTGAGATACTTGTACGAGTTTTAATGAAACCGGCTCTAACAGAATTAAACACATTAAGCTCATTGTGTTATGCATTCAGAATTCTTTCTAATTGTCAGCAGCACGTTGCATGTATTTTGCTCATCTTTTAGTGCCCAGATATTTAGATTGCAAAAGAAAATTATCCGAATAATGAAAAAATGCCATCCACGTGATCCCTGCAAGCCTCTTTTCATTGAGCTTGGAATCTTACCATTGCCTTGCCTATTTATTTACGAGTCTGCAGTAATTGTCTAAACTGACTTACATAACGGTGGGAACATATTTTCATATAATACTGATATTTATAGTTACAACACTCGACATAGAAATCATGTTCAAGTGTCAGTATCAACAGCTCACTACAAGAAATCTACATACAATACATGTATGTTACTTTACAATGCATTGCCAGATGAAATTAAACAATTAAAATTGGTACACAAATTTAATTTAATTTAAAAGTAAAATCCTCTGCTGCAAAACAGTTCCTATACAATTAGAGACTATACTGATAGTCAAAAAGGAAAATAATGTTTACTTTAACAAAACCAAGATATAGTATAATGAATTAGTTTACATTTGCGTTGTATAATTAAAAAAAAAAGACTTAAATGCCTGTAACAAGTAATATACTTCAGCTTCCGGGTCAACGACTCCCATCTCAATCGGGTTTTTGTCCAGTTTCCCTGATCCATTGAGCAAATGCTGAGATGGCCCCTTGATTTGCTTCTGGACGTAAATGTAGCTTTACTATGCGCATGTTTTGTTGAGCTTTCCTTTTGCTTGTAGTGGTAGTAGAGCTTAGGGTGAGTTTCTATTTTGTTAGCAATACAGAAAAATCAAACCTGTTCGTTCGTTTACCGTTACAAATAAGTTTTCTATAACTCAGCAACGAAAATATCTAGTTTCTAAAATGTTAATCTCTTGCTTTTTTAAATAAATAAATTTAAAAAATATTATTATTATTATTATTATTATTATTATTATTATTATTATTATTATTATTATTATTATTATTATTATTGTCATTATTATCATTATCATTATTATCATTGTTATTATTATTATTATTATTATTATTATGATTATTATTATTACTATTATTTTTTCATCTTTAAACTATTAATAGTTAAATTGTTGGGAAGGATTCTGAAACACAAGAAAGTGTGCGCAAATGATTTTCTCCCCATCAGATACAGTTTTTGACTAAGTAAATAAAAAATAAAATAAAATAAATATTTATTGAGTCACAGAAAAATTACAATCGTGTAGACAAGTCAAATATGATGTATATGGAGGGAGTACAATTGCATGCATCTTCTTGAGTGCAGTGAGTGAAATTACATTTATTGTCCAGAAGTAAAACAAGGGGCCAAAGCAGCATTTGCTCAAAGGACCAGGGAAACTGGACAAAAAACCTTATCATTGGCCTGGGGATTAGACTACAATACTTGTTACAGAATATTAAGATATATTGTCCTGGTCGTGGGGTCGAGGGAGAAATTAAATTCCTCTTCTTCATCAACATCAAGGATTAAGCCTGTAGGCCTGTTCCATCTTCAACGTTGACATCATCAATCCACCGATTCTTTGGTCTTCCAACTCTTCTTCTGCCAGTGGTAGATAATTTATTATTTATTTTGGGAGTCTGACTTCATTCATTCTTATAATATGAGTATACCAATTTGCTTTTTGTTTTTCGACTCTTTCTAAGAAGTTAGAAATATTTAGTTCATGTCTTATATCTACATTTTCCTTACGATCTAATAAAGAATAGTTAGCAACACTTCGCAGGACCTTCATTTCTCTAGTTTGGATTTTCCTTTTTGATGATCAATTTAACATCCAATTTTCGCATCGATAGGTTTATGTTGGGACAGACAGTGTTTTATAGAATTTTAACTGAGTGCCTCTTTGGGTTTCCTTTTTTAATGTTTTTCTTATTGTTCCACACATTCTCTGGAATCTACTCAGTTTCACATGAAGATCGCTTTCTATTAGATACAACACACTGCAGCCTAAGTAATAGAAGGTGCAAACTTGTTCTAAAATTTTATTATTTAGAACTATTTTGCACCTGGCCTGTTCTCGACCCACAAAAGACATGGTTTTAGATTTGGTAACATATACATTACTTTTTGTAATTTGTAAGCTGTTATTTGTAAGTCATTTTCAGATTCTGCAACAGGTAGTTGATCATCTGCAAATAGCATAGTCTTGAAGGGCATATTACCTACATTTATTCCAGGTGATGGTGATGATTGTCATTCTTCTACAGCCGAATCGATGTATATATTAAACAATGCTGGTGATAATGGATAACTTTGTTTGATGCCTTGATTGACACAAGATGTATTGCTGTACTTATCATTTATTTGTATTACTATCTTTGTGTTTTTATAAAGATTTTGAATGGTTTTGATGAGATGGCTAGGGTAGCCTTTAGCGTACATTATATCCCACAGTTTTTCTCTGTAAATGTAATCAAATGCTTTTTCATAATCCACGAAGAGGATGAATGTTGGGAGATCGAATTCTCTTATTTTTTGGATAATTTGCTGATCTTCCTTTTCTGAAGCCTGATTGTTCTTCTCTTAGTTTAACTTCACTTATTAAATTTAGCTGGCGTGTAATTATTTTAGTATATAGTTTAAAGGCTGAGTTTAGCAAGCTAATAATTGGAATAATTTTTTGTTTCCACTCGCTTGGGATGCTGAAAGTTGTCCAGCATAAGTTTAATATATCCAGATGTTGTTTAATTGCCTTGGGAGCATATTTTAGTGGTTCCATGTTTACTCCATCTCTTCCCAGGGCTTTATTATTATAAAACAAATTTAGGATATTTTCCATTTCCTTATATTCTATAAGGTCAATATCATTTATTGGGTCAAAAGTTTGGTAGTCATTTCTTAAAATATCTTCACTTGTATGGTTTGTCCATAGATTAGTAAAATATTCTAACCAATCTTCTGTGCTGATATTATTCAGATGTACAGTATCTCTATCTTCGTGTTTAAATGTTTCAGAGCCTTGTAGGACATTGTCTAAGCACTGTGAACATCGTATTCAAGATTGCTTACATAATTATCCCAGCTTTCTCTATTTAATTTTCTCACTTATTTTTTTGCTATTGCACATTGGTATATATAATTTTGTCTGTCTTGCGATTTAGTTCGTAAAAATTTTAGATACGCTTCCTTTTTTCTTTCATTATTTCTTTTATTTCTTCATTTCAAATTTTTAGACCTCTGGTATTCCTTCATTTATTCCTTCTCCCTAAAGTTTCTTGAGCTGCTTTAATGATTAAGTTTTTAAAATCAATCCATTCTTGATTTATATCGATATTCATTGCTATATGATCTATATATTTTTCCATTCTGGACCAATATAGTCTTTGTGTACTGTCTTGTCTTAAGAGATGTACTTTGAAGCAGCTACATTCTGATCTTTGTGATAATTTCTTCTCGGATAACTATTTTGGAGGAATTCTGATTTTAGATGTTAAAAGGAAATGGTCAGATTGTTCATCGGCACTTCTGTATACATGTGTATCTAATACGTTCGACTTCATTTTTTCGTATATAGTCTATCAGAGTATATAGTCTATCAGAGATTTCAAGCCTCTGGTTGCCCATGTGTACTTGTGTATTTCTTTATGTTTATAGAGTGTAGTTGTTATTTTCAGTTGATTGAAAGCTGCAAAATTCCTTAATTTTTCCCATTCTCATTCAATGCTGTTTCTCCGTGTGGTCCCAATATATCTCCCATTGGGTGGTTCCCTACTCTACCATTAAAATCCCCAAATAACATTACATAATCATTTCTGTTACTCGTATTCAGTTGTTTTTGTAGAGTTTCATAAAATTCTTGGCTTAATTCTTTTCGTCCTTCTTCTGGAGCATAAATGCTGAACATTACAAGGTATACTCGTATTATTTTACGTTGGATATACATAATTCTTTCATTCACGACGTTATAGCTATGTATTTTAGATTTTAGTTTTCTTGATCAGAATTGCCACTCCTGCAGATGCTCTTTGTTTGCTTGGAACACCTGTGTAGTATAATAGGTAAGTTTGTATGTCCCTATTCCCTTTAACTTTTTCTTTGTTTTCATTATAGCTGCAATGTTTAGTCTAATCTTTGAAGTTCACTAATGAGTTCCGCTTCTTTGTGTTAATCCACGAACATTCCATGTGGATATATTCCATGATTCCGAGTCCTTAATTCGTTTAGCTATGTTTTGAGCATTTGTCATTATATTAGATGAGGTCCGGCAGTATCTTCAAGGATTGTCAGTAGTTGAGTGTCCCCTGGCCGTGTTACGAGCACTGCACAGGGTGAGCATGGTGATGGGGCTGCCACCTTACTGCATCCGAGCCTACATTCACTTGTAGTAATCCCAAGTGAAGGATGATTAGAACGACTCTATTAGAAGAATGGAGTGAAATACTTATAAAGCTGACAAAGATATAATTTTCACTGATAACTCTGAATTTTTGGAAATTGCAAAATATTACAATTTTTCAGCCTCATCCTACAACCACAAAATTTAAGTTAGTTTGATTTTTGATTCAGATTTTCTTTCAAGTAAATTTTTTCTCCATAATTAGTTCTTTTGTTAAGATCATGCACATTTTTTTGGAAATTTTCTTAGTTTTCACGCAATATGTGCAATATTAAAAATAACATGAACAAGATTTTTTCAAAATTGGCTCCAAATTTTTTCTTTGAACTTTTGGTAGGGGATAGTGCTAAATGCACTCTATTAGATTACATAAACCCCATATTCCTCTTTTTTTCTTGTTATTTTTAAATTACAAAAAAGTAATTCTTTTCACTTGTCTCTCATGTCGTTAATATTTATATTAGGGACGATTTGTTCACATTATTGCATTTATGAGCACCTGTTATTTAAATGATTTCATATAAAGTTTCTCAATAGTTTTCTGAAAAAATTAGTTCAAAATTCCGCATTTTCAGAAACACTCAAACGCCCCACATTTTCTCAAAAACAGCTGGTGATTGTGTGGACAAGTATGTTTCATTCGGAACAGGTAAAAGGCTGGCAAATTCTCAGTATTTTTGGGTAGAAAACATATTTGCCAATCTAGAAGAAAATCAAACGATGGATATTCGGTGATAGAAGAAAGAGAAGATGTCGTGGAAGCCTTGGACGTTCAACACAACGGCACGGGAGCAATTGAGAAGTGTGGAGAGTGTGCAAAGTCCTTGTATGTAAGCGACAAAAATATATTTATCAACTTAAAGAACTTTAACAATGAAAAAGTAATTATTTAATTTGGATTGCACAAAAGAATCTGTCATTATTGAATATAAATGAATGAATAAAAGATGAGCTGAATGTTTTAATAAGTTTTGTTAATAAAATTGATGAAATAATAGTTATTTATGTACCCAGGACATTGTAAGGGTTCTAAAGACTGAGATCATTAGTACTAGTTAAAGAAATTTAGAACATCAAAAAGGTAAAGGAGCATAGCACTCATAAAAACAGGCAGTGGCTGATGCACTGCGGAAACTCATGCTTAATAGATTTGATACAGACAATCATATCTTGCAAATCACAAGGCTGGAAAATTCGTGTAGGACAATCTTAAAAATTCCTGACAAATCAATATTGTTACTAAAGATGCAAATTTTGCCAAAAATATTTTGTGGTTTAGTGTAAACTTACCCCAAGAGCTGAGAGCGAAAAATGATCTAACTCGTTTATAAAGAAAAAAGTTGAAAGAACTCTAAGAAAAATTTGATTTAAAGGCAGAAAACCAATCCAAATTTAGTTATAAGATATATTAGAGGAAACCTTCGTATTGTGCCCAGGCAGAGAAACAAACAAATGCAGCAACAATCTTCATTGGACCAAATCCAACAATTATGTAAACCAATATTTCATCTATCACCTGATCTATCATTTATCACTTGATGATTTTTTGCTATTGTATAGAGAATGTATATTGCAGAGTAAAGTTTGGAAGATTTAAATTGTGTAACAGGAAATTTAATATATTTCAAAAATACTTTTACACATTGTATGGTGTTTTCATTTGTATTAATTCTGGACTTTGACAATTGAACATGGAATAGAAAAATGCCAACAATACAAAAAATTGTAGTTTGTTCACATTTGCTCGTTTTATTCTAATTTTATTTAAAATTTGGGTATAAAGTATACTGAAAGAAATTACAATCTTACTTTCAACTAGAAAAACATAGATACATGTCTTACAGTTGTGACGATCAATTTATATATTGTGACAATATTTATCACAGATGACATGCACATAGTTGATTTTCACTGCTACCAAGCCACAGCAGTTTGAGATTACATAGGATCCAAAACCACATAAGTAATAAATATTCCTTTCTATGGATTTGCTGATAGAACACATCTGTGAACATTGATATGGCATCTGTGGACAGTGGAATAAGGCCTACTTTGTGTAGTAAGATTTGGCAACCTTTTTCTGCAGGACACCTACAACAGATCCTGGATCCATGTGTGATATTCCTTTGTATAGCCTGCTGTTGTGTTATTTGTTTTATTAGGAAGTGCATGTTTTTGAGAGAAGAAATAAAGAAGGGACTTAAGCATGAAACATCATTTGATTGAAAAGTTTGCAGGCAAGTGTAAATACTATTACTATGTAATGTTTAATGTGAAGAGTTCACTTTGTTTAAATGCTCAGTTTCCAAAACCAGTTTTTTTTTTGTTATTTAAGATCGCATCAACATCTAGGTCAATAGCGACCACTATTGAAGTTAATGGTATGGTAACTATGAAGATTAAACTACATGGTGATGGTAACGGATGAAAAGACGAACACAAATACAACCAAGTCCAAGGTGGGACTCGAACCCGTGACCCTTAGGTCTGAGATCACTATGACACTACTGCCTTAGCGATCTCTGCCACTGAGCTGGCTTAGTATATTTTAGAAAGATCACATTAAGTTATTGAAATAGGAATAAGAACTTGCACTTTTTTGTAGCCCTTCCTTTCGGCTCCGCAATGTAACTCTAAACGGGGGCCATTCCCATCATGTTATATACTCTCCTTTCCATCCTTTTGTGGTTAGCATATAGTGATAGTTTTCTCATTTGCTTTAGAAGAAATGTATGTAAAGAGAAAATGATTCTATTTCATTTCCCTGTTAGAGTGAATAAATTTTATTTGTACTGTGCATTTTGAGAAAGTAGCACAGTAAACTATCGTTAGCATGAACTTGCTTAACATGAATTTCGTTATAACACAAACAAAACTTCAGTCCTGGTCCCGGCAAGGGATTACAGTAATACGGACATTTATAATACTCATATAACATGAATTTTTATAATGCAAACTTTGATTATATTGGTCCCTTAGAATTTGTGTTAATGAGGGTTTACTGTATAGCCTAAATAATATGCAAGAGTGGTAAACGTGAGCATGCTTTCAATTTTGTAAGATATCTTTTACAAACATATGAAGTCACATATAACAATCACTTTTAGTTGGAAAATTATTATTATATATTTACATAATTTTTTCATTATAAACTATTTTTTAAACTATACGATTTGTGTTCCTGTCAAATTTCAATCATTTACGTGCAGTAGTTCAAGAACACAACTTCAATTATTTGTAAATATAAAAATGAATGGTGAAATATGCTATAGGTAACAAAAATAATTACTCAAAATATATTACACTATGGTATAGTAATTGTAAAAAATCTGACTAGTGTTTGTTCATCAAATTCTTACATTATTTTATAGAGCAACTTTAGAGAATGTCCATTATCATTATCTTGAACAGAAAATGTAAGTTTACAATATCAGTCTCTCCATTGTAAAATAAATGATTGTGGCTTTTCGATAAATTTTTCATTTCATTTCGCACAAAATCTCTAGTTTGATAATCAAAGTTCATTTAATATGTTAATACAATAGTTCATTTTAATGTATTGTTCATTGGTTCAGTTTAATTAAGAATCTGGTATTGTTGGGTTGATGAAAGGGTTGCAAAATTGAAAAGTGATCTAATTCAAAATACAAAAATCAATGAAACAATAGTTTACTTTTTATACAAAATAATTTCTGTCCTATTTTTTCTTCCAACAGTCGTTCACATTCAATGAATGGTCACCACATTACATTAAAAATTTTATTATTAAAAATTTAACACTCTTTATTTATGTTTTGGGTGTATTATTTAATCTATCATCAAGTCTCTAGAATTTTTTTAAATCAATTTTAACATTTTTAATTGTTAAACATTCATTAAAATTTGTAATTTTAAAGTTGACAAACATTGAAATCTTAAGATGTTTATTAACAAGAGGATATATAAACTAAAAACAGATACTCGCTCACATTAATGTAATGATGATAAAGCTCAAAACAATATAGTGTTACTGTACCATCCAAGGTTATTTAGAAATAGTAAAAAGTGGATAAATGAAAACACTAATTACAAACTTGTACAAAAAATAGAAAATAAGAGAAGTATTGTTCTAAATCACAAAAATAATACCAACCTATATGAACATAGAAATGTAGTGTATGATATTGGATTTGATTGGACCAAGTTACAATATGTAGGCCAGACCAAACGGAACATAAAATCTAGAATACAAGAACGTGGAAAACATATTCGCAAAATACCAGAAAAACAAAGTTCATTTACACAACATTGTTTAGTCCTCTCACATAAGATTGATATTGACAATGTTAAACTCATAAGCATTGAACCTAGGATTAAATCAAGACTAATATCTGAAACAAATATAAAGTTGAGAAATACCACAATTACAATGATTGACTACGTAAAAATGACTAATGTTTACAATGCTATATTTGCATTAAAATATAATCCAATGAAACACGAGAAAAATGCCACCCCTAACTACATTCTCTCTCCATTACTAGGAGATGGTATAGACCATGCCCTCCCTAGCTTACCACCATCAACACTCTGGCGGTCATGCTACATTTTAGGTCTGAGAGCCGAAGGAAATACTTGGTGATAAAAGATCTGACCATGAGTCCTGGGAAGGTGATTGTAACAAATATTACTAGTAAATATGAACATGGACAATTAATGAAGATGTCTTTCAGAGCAAAAATAGTGAGCATACATCTCAAATAATATGGGTAAGCTTCCACATGTTTATATCTGTACAATTTGAAAATTATATGTAAGCTTTAATAAAACCATGTGCATAGTCATTCAACATCACAATACTCTGTACTTTTTCTTGATTTTTATCGTGAAATTTTTTGACAGTTAAATGTCTGTATCTACCAGAATATCTATTATACCAATTTTTTGGGAAATCAGGTGCAGAGATTTATGACGTAAAGTTTTTCCTGTGTGTGTAGACTTATGATGCCAATTTGTTGTTATCCTCTCATTACTTCTAATTATAGATATATCCAGAAAATTGATCATTAATCTCTCCTTGCCTCCTATGGGAAATTTTTATTGTTATTGTAATTACTGAATATTTCCAACACATTTTTATTCTTGTGTTTATCTAAAATAAGAAAACTACCATCCATATACCTTTGTAAAAACAAACAACCATCTAGTAGTAGACCTATTTTTAAATCCCTAACTCAACATTCTTTAATATTGTTGTTTCTAAGTTCCATATAATCTCTGCATATATCCACTTCTGCAAGTGTGCCAGTAAGCCCACCACCTATCAGACTGGATTTGTTGATACATTTTATTATTGAATTTAAATGCGATATTTAACAAAAATCTAATTATTGTATCAATTTCCTGTTTTGGGATATTACATCTTTTCACATTGTTATCAAGTAGCTTATCAATGCTTTCATAAATCAGGTTATGTGGAATCCAGTCCTATGTCACTAGATAGGCCGGTAGAAGTCGTTATTTGAATTTCAGCCCGACGCCATATACAACTGTATTTTCACCAACGCGCTCTGACGGTGAATCTGTGAACTACTCATTTTGAGAGTTTGGCGCGACTGAGGCGGTTGATTCAAAGGTGTTTGTCTCTGAAGCGTTTGATGAGCTTGCATCAGTCCTATGTCACTAGATAGGCCGGTAGAAGTCGTTATTTGAATTTCAGCCCGACGCCATATACAACTGTATTTTCACCAACGCGCTCTGACGGTGAATCTGTGAACTACTCATTTTGAGAGTTTGGCGCGACTGAGGCGGTTGATTCAAAGGCGTTTGTCTCTGAGGCGTTTGATGAGCTTGCATCTGCCCTGGCGAGCGTTTGCTGTGTGCAATAAATTCAGAGAGTATATCTGTGTGCTGCTGTTGCTAGCGACAAGTGATTTCGAGTCTGGGAAGATATCCGAGTTTTTGTAATATCGAAATCTACGAGAAGATGCTGGGTGTCCAATTGCACCAATTCGAAACCAAAATAAGCCGTTACAAAGTGGTAATTTGGATTTCCGAAAAACGTTAAAAAGTGAGTAACATTTTTCGTATCTTACGTTTCTATGCATGTAGTTTGTTGATTAACACTGATTTTTTATTGTTATTTTGTTGAATTGTGTCAGTAAAATAAATATATGTATGATTTAGATGCAGAGAATGATTAAAAGCACTTGGGGACCCAGCTCTTGCCAAATGTTCTTGGAAGAGATTGACAACAACCAGATTTGTTTGTAAAGAACATTTTGTGGAACAGCATTTATCTGTGAATTATAGGACGTATGAATATGCTGTTCCAAAAAAATTTTCGGAACTGCGAAATCCCCTTTGCGAGGAAGCCTTGCGGGATTTCGATGCAAGCGTTCCAGTTGAAAGAAGTAAGTTCATTTTCTTCAATATGCATTTAGGCGTTTCAGTATTGTGTCGTAAAGTGATTCTCTAATGTAAATTTTCGGTTTCAGATGTCCAGATTCGAAATCCAGAAATTTCAGTGGATGTTACTCTCGGTGAGACTTCTTTTCAATAGAAATAAGTATAATTTATTTGTTCAGACAACAATTTGTGGGCAATACGCATTGCCATAAAATAGTAAAATAATGTGAATAAAGTATTTCTCATCAGCAGATTTTTCTGGCTATGCACAAATTTGGCCCACTCAAATTTGCTTTATTTTATTATTAGAGATATCATGAGATTGGTATTGCAGACACACTGGTATGAAATGTGTGAAAAGTTATTGCAGATAATCTGTATATTTTGCAGTTAAAAACCATGGTACAGATTCATATGAGTGAAAACAATGTTGATCTAATATTTTTAATGTTAAAATTATACCCCAATAATGTCGATTAACATGGAAAGAAGATTTTCTTTTTAAATTTGTTCTCTTTGAGAACTCAGGGAGATCATTTTAAAGAATTATTGTTATGTGCAGTGAATGACTTTCTTCATTCTGCACAAAGTCTGTGAACATACTTCTACGCTGTGTTTGTAATGGTACAAGTATTGAGCGTTTTAAGATCAGTGTATATTCTGTCATTGGATACAGATCCATTACATAAACTATATTTCCCACATCTGATTAGGAAATTGTAATTAAATTAAATTAAATTTTAAGATGAAATTCATTCTGTTAAAGATAGACATTTTCACAAATTTGGAATGTCTTTTTTGCTATGTTAAGACACTTTGTTGAGAAATCAGGAATACAAAAACTTTGTGTCCCTGTTTCAGAGACTATTTTTATGCATTTTTAGGATTTGTTTAATGCTTAGTATCTGATCTGTGATATATTTTTAGTATTAGTATTAATTAATTTGTATTATTGGTATTGATATAAGTTGCATATGTCATGTTATACTATTCTGGCAATAATTGTTTCTCATGACAAACTGTCTTGATTCAATTTTTATTCTATAATGTGTGTATCATTGTATTTTGTTCATCCTCATGCCAATTACATTCTGAATGTGAATGCTGATCTCTATTAGATAGTGAATTGTCATGAGTAATGAATGCAGTGTTAAATTCCACAGCTCAGTTGTTTGAATATCTGTCCCAGGCTCAGTTCCTGGTGCAATCAAATTATTGCACACTGACAATCAATTTCCAGAATTAAATTTTGGATCATAAGCATTGTTGGACCAGTTACATTCCACTCTTTGTAACCAAACAACAAAACCACAAAACTAAACCACAAAAAATGTAATAGAGGGTCCAAAACGATCTCATTTAATAGATTACAACCAAAGAAACAATACTTGTACCTCTGATGGGGTATTGTAAAAAATATAGTTTTCCAAGTCATATTTTTAGTTACGTTCTCATAAATGTT
>BLKR01010749.1:0-47122 GCA_011170035.1 Teleogryllus occipitalis
AATATATATATATATATATATATATATATATATATATATATATATATATATTTACACCCACCTTTCTTTGAGAAGTGATATGGAATGGTGAAGTTATGCTTTATTTTATAATTAATTCAAGCAAGAGAAGCACGGCGAGTCTGAATATTTACTGAGAATGAACGATGCGATAGGAAACTATGGTTGTATTCAAAGTAGATAGAGTGAGATACTTAGCTTTGATAACTTATACTTAACTGTAACCTAGAACAGTATGCGAAATTTGGTGGAATGGTTGGTTCACATTGACAAAGGCTGCTACGGTGTGGAGACATTTTTAAAAGCCGAAATGAATAAATTCTGTTATTCTGAGATGGTGAAACAATTATTTTGGACAAAACTAAATTGATGATACGGAATGATTTTGGAATTTTTAGGAACGAATTGAGTCTCTTTAGGATAGCTTTTACTGATCTTTTCGCAAGGATAGGGATAAGACTAAGGGTTTTAAACCGGAAAGTTCGGTGTCGATTTTGTCGGTTTTTCTATGTATTTTCTAACTCAGAGACTGTCATTGCATTCTCTCTTGCGCCCGACAGATCAAAATGACTATGTGAAATCGCCATAACATTTTTTTGTGATTATACGAAGTTTGTGTGTGTACTAAACGGGATTTTCATTGTTACGAATATCAAATAATACTTGTACAATTTTTCTGTTACAAAATTAAGTAGGTTTGTGTCTTCCTTTATGATATCTCATGAGTATCGGCCATACATTATTTCGGAAATATCGAAATATTAATATCGTAAGTCCAGCAGAAGCAAAATATTAAAGTTAAAAAGGCGCTGTTTTAAATATCCAAATTAAATATTTGTGTCTTCTTCGTCTAATCTATATTTGTGTCACTCTTCGTCTATTCAAGCTACACTATAGAGTTTGAGATAAGATTTCTCATCATATTATTATTTCATTTGGTTTAATTTGCTTGACTCATTTCGCAAGAGTGGACCGTCCGTCGGCGCCGCCACCCGGGTCGGAGCTGCGGCCTTCGCCGCCCTTGAGCCTGTGCGCTGCTGCGGGCGCGCGCGCGCCTCGCCGCGGTCAGCCTCGCCCGCCGAATCTCCGAGGTGCAAAGTTGCGCTAATTGCATTACGGGCTAACCATAATGTAATGGCGCGGTTCGCACGCTTGGCCAGCAGAACAGATGCAGGCGCGCGAGGCTCGATGCTTCCCCGCTATCATCGTAGCTGGGGCCCAGGACTATAGCAGCGAACAGAGGGAAAGTCACGGGCCGACTGGCCTCTCAGAGACAGAACTAACAGTTCTGTGCACTTTTGTTCTACAAATGAAAATGTGTAGCTGTTGGCTTTCTTAGATGTACAGAGTAAGGCTAAATGCGGAGAAAGTTCCATGACATGCTAATCCGCAGATTTACGAATTACAATGAACACTTGCTGAATTTCGTCTGAAATCTGAATCTGAAAGCGTCGCAAACGCTTTAAACTTTCTTTAGTTGTTTGACTTTCCTTTTTTTCTTTCTTAGGTTCAGAGTCCTCTTTGTTCAGTTTAGATGTTTTGTCCGTGTTGGGAACTAACCGCTTATATTTTCAATTATTTTGTAATATTGAGGACGATTTCTACCTTTGGATTTCCCGAACTTCCGTAATGTAATTGTTTCATAAAACTGACTTCGTCAAGAGATAATTTGAAATGTTTTCTTTCAATTTGTTGTAGTACATATTTTTTTAATCAATTTGAAAAACACACGACGTTGTCAGTTAACACGCATTTGTCTGTTGCACCTCTAGTCATTTGACGTATCCCGATTTCTCATAAAAAATATCTTCTTGATATGCTTTGAAAACATAAAGTTCATCTCCGCAGCCAAGACGCAGCAACCGGCTCGATGACACAGCTACGTTCTTCTCGGAGACGTGTACCCACGGCCATCTGATCCGGGCAACTCAATAGGCCATCCACTTATTTAGTTCATTTTCCGTGGAAGAAAATACCTCATTTTTGTATTCTCGTTTTCTTTGTCTTCTGAGACATCTTTTACTCTTCCACTACGTTGTCTTCCTCTACGTCTTCTTCCTCTGCGTTGTCTTCCTCTAAGTCGTCTTCCTCTACGTCGTCTTCCTCTACGTCGTCTTCCTCTACGTCGTCTTCCTCTACGTTGTCTTCCTCTAAGTCGTCTTCTTCTACGTCGTCTGCCTCTAAGTCGTCTTCCTCTACGTCGTCTGCCTCTACGTCGTCTTCCTCTACGTTGTCTTCCTCTAAGTCGTCTTCTTCTACGTCGTCTGCCTCTAAGTCGTCTTCCTCTACGTCGTCTGCCTCTACGTCGACTGCCTCTACGTCGTCTGCCTCTACGTCGACTGCCTCTACGGCTTCCGCTACGGCTTCCTCTACGTGTACGTCTTTGTCTACGTGTACGTCTTCGTCCACGTGTACGTGTGCGTCTACATGTACCTTTTACATCTACATGTACGTCTACGTCTACTTGTACATCTTTGTCTACGTCTACGTCTACGTCTTTCTCTACCTCTACGTCTTAGTCTACGTCTTAGTCTACGTCTTAGTCTATGTCTTAGTCTACGTCTTTGTCTACGTCTACGTATTTCTCTAAGTCTACGTCTGCGTCTTTCTTTCTCTACATCTGTCTGACTTCCTCTTCGTCTTCATTCGTTTAATCAACGTCACCTACACAGATTTATTTAGGTGAGGTTGGTTTAATTTCCGGCATTCTCACCAAGATCGCAGCGCCAGAACACGAAAAAACACATTTGGAAATTTCTTAGAATTTCACGGCCGGTTCCGAAAACAAATTATCGGTTCCCCATCAGGAGACTGTGGCGCGTCGAATGACAACTCGTATGTCTCAATTGGTGGACGGGAAGTGGTCTTACTGTGAGTGAACGGAACCGTATATCCGCACACTCGAGGAGTTACTCAAATACTATATAGGGATTTCTCTCTTTATTTCAAAAGATGGCGAGGTAACTGAACGTTATAAAACTGATATACGGACATAATTTCAGAGAACCTGCGAGAAAAGGGACTTCCTTCTCGTCGCACGGTTAGCTAAGCATGTTCTCTCAGCGAGTGCCAATAAAACTCATATTTCCACGATTTCACGTATTAACGCTGCAAAAATAATTGAATGAAAAGAATCGGCGTAAATAAAGATTATTAATTTTGAAACTGATGGAATTCATGTTACTCGGATGAATGAAAAACTTGTTACGAAGACACCAGGGTTACGTGTTGTCGATGTATAATTGTTTTTTCTCGTAGTCGAATAAGTAATATTTGTTGAGTTCTTAATCCAGAACTTGTAATGAATTAAAGTTCAAGAGTAATAAATGAATAATATATTGAAAGACTTTTTATCTACAACAGAAACATTTTATATTATATAAACACTAAATTAAATAGTGATTAATAGAGATAATAGAGATTAATAGAGTAGATTTTTTGTAGTAAACACTCACTATCTCTACTTGTGACTCATAACTCAAAAATGTTGTATTACAATACTAGGGAAAATTGTTGAAAATATACCTGATAAAATAAAATGAACACATTAATAATAAATAGTGAAACACAATATGTATTTCTTAATTACAGAATTTAATGTGAGTTGTTTGTAGGAAATTTTGTTATAGAAGATCATCTTAAAGGCAAAAAAGTGCCTTGTCACAGCAGCCATGACATTCTACACAGAAAATAGCAAGAAGATACGTTGCTTCAATGTTGTCATCATAGTCATACGATAGGCGTACGCTCCAATGGTTCAGTAATTTATTCTCTATCTACAGGATGTAACCTCACTTTTTATCCAAGTCATGCATTTTGTAGAATAAGTACATGAATTCTATCTATAGTGAACAAATGGAAGTAATTTATTTTCACCGTCTCTCCTCTCCGCTCCTCCTCGCTCCGCCTCCTTCCTCCCCATTCCGTTCCGTCCTTCCCCGCTCCACCCCAATTCACCCTTTAATATAGGTTTCATACAATTCATTCATGATTGTTACGTGCAAGATGAATTCTGTGTAGTACTAAATGTAGTTTCCCAACTCTCTCTTCAAACTCCACAATCAGATTTTTGTTTTTATGTGGAATAAAATTAAATATGTTTTGCGAATATAAATGTACCAATAAATATTAGGACAAAATGTAAATACGACTGGTTTTTAACTTTCTGTGTTTGCTCCCTTTTACTGTGTTATTACCACCACAACCACCACTACCATTATTGCAACCTATAACTGCATTTCCCCCATTTCCTGTATGTTCACCTCCACTTCATTCACCTCTATTCTCCTATCCACCAACACCACCACTCCCTCAATCTCTTCCACTACCACCATCACCGCACCCGACGCTCTCCCTAGCTGTGACCGCAACTGCTTCGTGCTCATGTCATATGCATGAAGGACGTCCCTGTGGTCGGAAAAGCGCTACCTTTCCTTTGACGCGATTGTGTCGCAGCCGCGGGTGATGAGAGAGTGACGTGATGAGCACTGTGAGGTGATGACGCAGCGCTGCAGGAGCTGGGTGCATTGAGTGGCCGCGAGTAGATTGCTCCCGGGATGGAGAGCGGGATGAAAGGCAAAGCTTGTGTTTGAAAAAAATGTAGAATGCTGCTGACTAGGTATAATGGAATTGGTGGAGAGTGGTTTGTGAATTACTAGATTTTAATATTCTGACTCAAGGCGGTGACTCTAGCATTGTAATTAAGAATTGGTAATAATAATTATAGCAATAATAATTATAGTAATAATAATTATAGCAATAATAATTATATTAATAACAATAACAGTAATAATAGTAAATACATTATTGGCCTGTGTGAGAGAAAAGGAGAAATATTTTCAATAATAATTGCATGGTTTTTGCAATGCACTTAGACATTCACAATGGTATCTGATGAATATTTATTTTATAGTTTCACATACATTCAGCACCAATGGTACAAATAATCTGAAACAACCTCCATTCCAGAAGCAATAATAAATCATGGTAAATTTTCTTAAATTGAGATATAAGAAAACACGTCTGATTCTTGAGGAGAAGAAGAAGAAGAAGAAGAAGAAGAAGAAGAACAAGAAGAAGGAGAAGAATTACTCAGGCAGTAAACCTGCCTGCTCAGTTCCATTATTAGATAATACTGGAGCAGGAGAAACAAGTATTCTTACAGCAGAACCCACTATAGAGGAATCATGAACTAGTTTGAAGGATCATTTGGTCCAGAGACATTTTTTAGTCATGATGTCTATCGAAATAAAACGTGAAGGGATTTCATTCAAAGATGTGTAGAGTGAAAAAAGTGAAGTATAACTTTTTTTAAAAAGTAACTTTTACACTTTTCTCACAAATTAACTTTTCTAAAATTCACTTTTTTCACGAAAATCAACTTTTTTTAATGTATTATGCGCGAAAGTAAATGCCAAGGAAAACTTCAAAAGACATCTTAATATTCTATTAAATAATTACTTGGTCAATTAATCTGTCGACTCGGCTCTCACATGTGCACTTGGCCTGGAATTGAAAGCTCATTGGTAGAATTAAACTGTTTGAAATCTCCTCTCTTGACATGGCCAACCCTGTTGAATGGCTTCGTAAGTCAGCTGTTCCACAAGGCCACTTGAAACAAGAAACTTGAAGCAGCACGTGTGTTCAAGGTCAATGAAGGTGTTTGGGCATTTGGAATCGACTACTTTATGATGCGGAAAGCAATTGTGTGAGCAGAGGCAAAAAGGAGAGTTAAATAAATATGTTACTTCGGGTGGGATCTTTACGCAGGATTTAAGCTCTAAAATTTTCACGCAAGAATTTTGAAAGATAAATAGAAATATTTCAAATAAGCAGCGTGTGGTTACACAAACGTGTATTTTACAGAGTATTCAAATCTTTTTGCCACCTAAAAAAAAAGGATATGTTTTAAAAGTAGATTACCAGTAACTACATCTGCTCATTTTATTTTACATTAAAAACATGAATGCCATGAAACTTTTGTTAAGATTTTCTGTCCTTAGGAAACGTCATCAGAGAGTATCTTCTTCTATTTTCAAACAAGATCTTTCCACATCAAGTGATTTGATAGGCAAATATTTGTATTTTGGCATTGATGTGCTTAATTTACATTCTATGAAAGGCTGGTACACAGGGAATGTATTTTTTCATTTGCCAGTCATCGTAATTTAATCGTTTACCCACTCTAGGTAATATTTACTCGATATTTTTACAAAGGGTATAGCCGAATAAGGCGGTGAAAAGTGACCCAAATCAAATCGGTAATGGCGATGCTCCTACGAAAGAGAACACAAAATGACGTAGATTCACAAAAAAAACAGCCTCATAGCGCAATCTGTTGCAGAGATACAACGAGAAACGTGTTTTGCATGTTTTATTTTTCCTCAGCATCTATTGCGTGTATCAGGCTGAGAAAAATTGCAAAGACGCGTAAACATAGTTCAATTTGAAGATATTTTTGTCAACGAATTTTGACGCCAAATACATATAGAAAAAAACTAAATAAATTTTTGAAATTCATTTTCGATGTAATACCGTTGGAGTACTGTCTCAATTTTTTCTCCTAAAATGGCTCTTATAACATTCTATAATATACATTTTTCAGATTTTTAAATAATGTGGACGGTAGTGAAAAAAAATTAAAACAATTTTTTCAGTTTAAAAATTTGAAATGTGATTGGGAAAAACGCTTTAACTGATATATAAACACAGATGTAAACATGACATATGAACTCGAAATCTTATAGGTGTTACATCGGTTATGTATCAAACTCAATCGGAATATCCTTGGTGGAAAGCATGCTGGAAATATATGGTGGAAAGAAATGGGTGGCCTCATGAGCATCTGACTTCAGCCAATGAACTTCAGGCATCAGTGTGCGTCATAATGTTAGCGTGAATTTTAAATGCCAAAATTATTACAGTTACAAGTCATTGAAATAGAAACATAAGCACTTTTTTTAAATATTACATCATTTATTGCAATTACCTTTTCATCGTGTTATTTTTGATCGGTCACCGTTTATAAATTGTCCATTTATGCCACGTAAAGAATGTTTCTCAACACGTCTTGCACTCCGGGAAACATGGCAGCCAACGTCTGGTCTCGCTTTTCAAAGGAAGTGGTCACATGGTTCGTGACGGAAACTGGTGCTGTGCAGAATGAGCAAAAATCGGTGCACCGGAGGAGCCCACCCACCACTTTCCACCATGGGAATATCGGGAGAAAAACGGTATTGTCAACGTGCGAACGGAAGTGGCACCCTTGGATGCTGCTCCCACACAGCTGCGATCATTTAAACATACATTTGGCTCACGTTAGTTACTTGGAGAAAATTGTTAAACAGATATTTTTAATCTGAAATTTTGAAAAAAATAGAAATTTTGAGTAAACTGTTTATAAACAAAAAGTAAAACATGCAAAACACGTTTATTGTTGCATCTCTGCAACAGATTGGCCTAAGAGACTGGTTTTAAGGAAATTTACGTCATTTTGTATTCAGTTTCATATGTACATCGCTGCATTGATTTTGGGGAATTTTTCACCGCCTTATTCGGATATACGCTTTTATTTTATGCTTTCAGTCATTTGAAGATTTTTGTGTCAACTGGTTGAACCATCGAGAAACTTCATAATTTGCAATTATAAATTATCTTCACTGAAACAAATTTTTGAACAAAAAATGAAAATACATGCAAGTAACAATTACTTATACATCATGGGCGTTATAATGTTTTCGGAAGAGAAAAAAAGGCTTCATAGATTTGGATGGATTTTTTTAATTCAATTTTCTTTGAGATGTTTGAAAAAATTAACATTTAAATTGCAAAAAAAGTTAACGTCCTTAAATGGAAGTTTTGTTATTGACAAATACATTATATATGTATATATATTTGTTTTTAGCGTTCCAACCCAGATTTCCTCGAAATTGGATATTGGCATTAAGGATAAATTTTAACTAAATTCGATCTGAAAGATTGAAGAAAAAATTAATCGAAACTTAATATTACATGATTGTATATTGATTAAATTAAGCATATGTAAAATGATGAAATGAAGAACTGTGAGACTTTGATGAACAAAAACTTTACAATATGTTATTTCAATTCAGTGCATTGAATTGAAGGTATTACTTAATACTAGGTATTACTTAATACCTAATTTCCATTTGTTGGTGTCGGTTTTTATTTTCGAATTTGTGACTACGTAATTAAATTTGGTATCAGAAAACGTTCTCTGCGCGTTTAGTTACAAAATTAACAAAATATTTATTTGTTTTTGTGTGTCTGATATTGAAACGCGCAGTATATCTTTTATAATTTTAGAAAAAGTTTGTGAACGTAGGCTTATGTCATTTTATTAAATTGAAAGATGTTTTCATTAACAACTAATTTCAAAGAAACAATACTTTTCATTCTCTAAATGAATCTAATTTCACCGCAAAAAAATTAACATATAATTACTTCGAGGACGTCTTAAGAAAACTGACGTAAAATTGGGAACGAATGGGGATAAATAATAGTTCTTCATTCGTATTCAAGAATGGTTCTTTATCCTAAAAATGTTTGAAACATGTGCAATGAATAATATATATTTCTATTTTCGTTTTTCAGTTCAGCAATTTAATTTCTTTGTGCAGATCATATGGACTCCAAATCCACGGATACGTAGCTCAATGATTTTTACTTCATTCAGGAAGCAGTCGAAAGGCTCTAAACAGTAGGATGCCGCAGATTAACCGAGCAGATTCTGTCCCGAGCTGGAGCCAGCCACCGCCCGCCCGCGGGAGGGAGGGGGGGCGCTGTGGCGCGAGCGGGGAATAAGGGGCGCCAGGGCATCAGCGAAAGGGCGGGAGGGGGAGGGGGAGGGGTTGGGGAGCTAACGAGCGAACGCGTGGGCAGGGGGTGGTTGGGGCTGCCCGCCCCGCCCGGGCAACCGCAGATTACATCGCCCCGAAAAGGCCACGCCCTGGGGCGGCGCGCAGATCGGCGGCAGCCGGCGGCCACGGCCTGACGCGATGCGGCGCCGCTCCCTCACCCCGTCACCCGCCTCCTTCCCGCTCCTCTGAATCGCCCCGACTCCTGCATCCGTCTCTGCAGAGCTCACGCTCCTCTCTTGGTTGATGTACTCAACGCGATAATATTCAGCATGTCATTTAATATAAAGAAGGTATTTTATGGAATCCAAATCGTGGAATACGAAATTATACAATAATATTTGTCTTATGAAGTTATTTCCAGGTTAAAATATTAAATGATTGTTTCAAATTTTATTTTTTATTTTGGACTGTATTTTTATATTGTTTAAAATCGCTAATAACCATGTGTAGTTGATGCGACTTTAAATAAATCAAATCAATCAATCAATTGTTTAAAATCGGTTTTATAACTTTTTAAATTGTTTTGAATTTTTGAATTGTTTTGTGAGAATTTGTTTCAAAATATCATTACGAATTATTCCTCTATTTAATAGTGTTTTTACTAACTGTTGGTAGGTTTTCTCCAGGTATGTTTATGCTTTACTTAAAATGTAGTGTACATCAATAGAACGAGTTTGAAATAAAAATATTGATGATGATTGAGTTTGAGATAAAAATATTTCTGTCTTTTGTTCTCAATAGTATATCGACCTCGGAACAGTGCACCTTTCCGCTCTCTATACTCCGATTTATTTAACGTGGCGTCTCAAGGCCAGGAGCTGGGCAAAACAGGAGACACTGTCATCCCATCGTGAGCTTCATTATAAATTTAAATTTATAGTATTGGAGCTACCCGATTGGATGACAACGTGCACCTTTTCTTCCAGCTCGTGACCTTGAGGCGCCACGTTAAATAAATCAGATTACACTTATCTTTCTTGCGCGATCGTGAGACTCTTTGTCTGCAAGGTCGAATACGAGTGCCCGAGCGGGCCAACCTATCCTTGGGGAATAATTAGGTAAATCTTGAGAGTCAGTATTTTAGAAATGGAAAGTGGAAATGAAGTTTGGTGTCACAGTTGTAATCTGGTAGTAGTGACTCCGTAGTATATTTCAAAACTAATAAATTTACTGCATATTTGTAGTATTTTTGATGTGTAAATTATAGATTCTGTCATGTATAGTTCCCGAAGTAAAATGTCATTTTCACACAAAAAATTACTCAACTCCTATCTGAACTGAACACTATCGAATTATAATCTCAGGGCTACCAAATCGATCAAGTTGTGTTTTGCGGCTTTCGGATTTTTGACTTCAAGGAGTGAATCTGATGAATCCGGTGGTGAAACCATTTGATGCTTTTCACCTCCAGAGATGAAATATCGTTTACTGCTTTCGATGGTTTCGGCCAGTTGGACGTAGCTTACTTTGGAAGTGTCAATTGTTTGTAAACAAATAACTCGTTATCAAAAAATCATCAAATATTTTAACTGATATGACTATCGGAATATTACAGAACAGGAAAATCTGACTTAATATGAACATTTTCAGAAAAAAATTGCAGGCCCCTTCAATGTGCGTTCTTTAGAGACATTAAAGTTATTTGCACGGATAAATTGTTGCACCATTTCATTATTTTTTGATATCTTTAAATCACATTTACAGTATGTCATTAAAACGCAGTGATACTACCGAAACATTATACTCTTTATGGCATAAGAAAAATCAAAATTGGGGTTCATTTGCAAATGTTTTAAGTGAACAAACATTAACAAAAATTTATGTACAACGAAATATACACCCTCTCGTTTTAAAGAGGGTAAAAAATGAACATCAACTGTTACGTAGCCAAAGGTGATACGGTATAATTAGAGGGTGTACCTTTCTGTCAGGATAATACAATTACATAATTGCTACTTATTTTTTTAAATATTACAGAAAGGTTCTAGTGTAAAACAAACTAACCCACACGGAAACTCTTTCGAGATACTATAAATAAGAAAGCGATCATTCAGGATTAAGAAGTGTAAGAGGATGTTAGAAAATAATTACTTGGAAGCACCGGTAGCTAAAAACTTTCTGTGATAATACATATGTGGCACTTTTTGAAGAAATTTAAATGAATCTATTTCACGCTGGCTTCAAATTCGTGGTTCAGCCAGTTTACGTTTGCTTTTTGATGGGAGGTGAACTTAAGAAATGTTTTATGAACGTGTCTTAAATGTCTTGTACGAATTATCTTTGAAGCAAATAGCATGTGTTACGTTTCAGGTTACTATGTCGGTTTGAAATCTCTTTCCAAAGATAAGTTATGTAAAGTTTAGTTGTTTTGTAAATGAGTCGTCATTCGAGTTTCTTTGTGTTCTCCAATTATTTATAATGTGGTGTTTCGATAATTTTTCAAGCGAAAATTAGTAAAGAAATTCCAGAATTCGATTAACGAGTGAAGTTCTAAAAGTTATATTAAATTGTATGACTTCCTGAGGAAAATACGTTGTCCAGTATTTAATCAAGGTTCTATTAATACATTACTAACCAATACTATGGATTAGGATCGTTCTCTGAATGTAAATTTATTGCTCGTCAGCTTGAAATTATTTGTGATTAAGTATGGTGTTTTAGTCACGTTGTCTTAAAATAAACGAAGTACTTCAGCCCTCGATCTAAATTGTACCAGCAACAAAATTAACCACCCACTTCTCACCAGCCTTCCGGCATCTCAACAACTTCCAAAGTTGAACGAAATATTACCAACACTGTTTCTCAACTCGTAAGTCAAACTGGTAGATTACGCCAGGAAGCGTCCATAATTGTAGTAGCCAATCATTGTCAAGACAACTTTCCCGGATTGAGGACGAGTGGAATCGCAGATCGAGCGAAGATAGTGCCCCGGCCGCTTCGCAGAACGCGAAATCGATAGCTTCAGTCGGTAATAGGCGTAATCGGAGAACGACGGAGGATATCGGAGAGGCGGCGGAGCGAACTGATGTTTAAAGGCGCAACTGCCTCCATATCAGCGACCTCATCGCGCTAACACGGGTCGTAAGTTCGGGATTAGTTGGGGGAAAGTTGGCACGGCGAGCTTTGTCGCGGGATAAGGCGCCCGCGAACTGGGAAAGGAGGCCATTAGGAGGAGTGCACAATTAAACTGATAGGTGCAGTAAGTGGCGCCGTTACCCGCTTCCCCGCGCCCTCCCGACCTCAGCGCCAGCGCCAGCCAGCGCGACGGGGACGACGACGGTGACACTTCGTTGAGCATCGGTAGCCGCTGGCCTGCACGCACCCCGCGAGCTTCGTTGATGACTGCTCGTCTTCACGGAAGAAAATGTACTAACAGCAATGCAAGATAATAAACAATGCGGGGTGAAGCATGTAGAATATAAGTGTATTTTATAAAATTTGGCATTGTAATGTAACATTTTCTTTTAACATTACAGCGTGTCAAATACAAGCAAGTCAAACCGCACTCAAACGCGCTACTTTCCCGTCTAGGAAGGATAGTTTGTTCAGGATAATGCACCCAATGGAGTCTGACGTATCTCAATTTCCGCATTTTCTTAGGTATGGTTCGAGCATGGTAATTTATATTTAATCCAGAAAAATGTTTATGTCTTATTTTACTCGGGAGACTGAGACTCGGAAAATGAGGCCCGCTCTTCCGTCTGACCACGCAAATTTCGCTACGCTCCTTTACCATCTAGCGGAGAAAGTAGGTATTATCTTCGGCGACGAAGAATGAATTGAGCTCAGAGGCTTCTTTTAGGCTTGAAGATATTTCACGTGCAATAAAACTACTACATGGGGCAGCAGGCTTTACTTCCTCTTCGAAGGAAGGCGTACGAAGGATTTTTCGCATTTAAAAATCTGCGACTTCGATCGGGTTTGAACCCGTAAACTTGGATAGAACATTCCGGTACGCTAACCGAATCCGCAAAAAAACGTAAACAAGCAATTATACCATTCACGCTGTGTATTTAAACTTGGTCTATTGTTTTTGTCACATGAAACCAATCTGCATACATCCAATTAAGTTCCATATAATTGAACTGCTCAGTAAGTAGTTAAGTTATAGAAAGTAGTTAAGTAGGAGTACGTACTACATTCCCTGGATCCGATTCATAAAACCAACGAGTACCAGCTCTTTCCACCCAGAGCATCACTTGCTGGATACCCACGACGACATCGCTGCATACGAGAAGGCAACAATGAGGACATATTATCCTTAAAATCATTAAACAGAAGATACTTTTATTTACAATAAAAATTCTTACATAAATAGTACATTTATATACTGCTGACCTGCTGCCCACTACCTCACATACATTTGTGTACGCTGATGACTTGACTATTTCAACCCCAACATGCATCGTTCGAGAAATCTGATGAAATACTATACGCCTAGGCTTACTTTGAGAATACTTTCGCAAGTGAAGACTGACCCTAAGTAGAAAGAAGACGGAATGTTCTAGCTTGCATCTACGAAATAGAATGGCCGGTCGGAAATTGAAAATTCATTTCAATCACTCTCTGTTGAACTACAATAAGGCACTAACATATTTGGGCATAACAGAGAACCACACCTTAACATATAGATCTCACATCTGCTCCAACTCGCACTAGAAACAATATTTTCGTGAAGCTGTGTGAGTCAACTTGGGGCACTGCTACTTCAGTACTTCGTTTCTCAGCTCTCGGACTTGTGTACAGTACAGCGGAATATGGAGCTGTAGTATGGTTGAACAGCCACCATGTCCATCTGGTAGATTCTCCATCTGATCCATCTCCCAATTAAATAACTCTATGCGCGTTATAACTGAATGTACTAGGTCAACTCCTATTTACTGGCTTCCCACCTTGAGCCACAGCCTTCCTCCTAACCTAAAGAGACTGAGAACCTTACTGGAAGAATTTAGGAAAATCTTCCATATAACTAACCTTCCTATACACAACTACATTAAAACACCTTCGCTCAAAGGACTGAAATCACGAAAACCATCCATTCAAACAACCACATACCTAAACGACAGCAATTTCCAAAACCGAGCATATTGGGAGAAATACTGGACTGCTAACACACTTGCTTCATTCGATAATTTTCATAACACCAGCCAAAATCTTCGGGCTTTAATGTAGCAATATGTGTGGAGCGTTCAAGCAAATATAATGTCCTTCAAATCACATGTTTCAGAAACAGCGAAAAAGTCTTTGTTGACACGATATCGCCTATTCCAACAATGTAATATGCTGTACTGCTTACCAATATTATTACAATGGTCCACGTATACTGCTATAAAATCAGTTATTTATAATTATGACGATATTTCAGGACATTTTGGGTCAGGACATGTTGAACAAAACTATTAACAATTTCTGTAGCTAATACAACCATTTTTTGGCCTCTAAAGAAATTACAAAGAACTAAAAAGAAATTAAAATCTACATGTGACAGCCATGATATCTTCTGAACCATCACAATTATCTTTCAGTTCCTGGCTATCAATTCCAGTTTGATTCTCAGCTATTGGTTCATCAAGAACAACTGAATACCATTCCAGGGCAGGAGCATCTTAAGAATTTTCTCCATTTATCTTCTAAAAGTTTAGTTAATAAACCTGCTACATTAGATTCCTTTGCCAACGGTTTACCCCTTTCAAGCGACACCTGTTGAAGGCTATATACCATATTCGTTAATGAAAAACCACGTTTACAAAGAATCAAAGTAGGAACTTCATAAAATCTAAAATATTGCTGTAGGATAACTTTGACTGTATGAATCTTCTTCCGTTTCGTTGTTTTCTGAATAATGATTCACTTCACATTCCTGATGTTTTATACGTTCTTGCACATGCTCCCCAAAGTTTTTGTGTCTTTGAGATCCCAATTTTCTAATAAATAAAATAGGGCGCTGTTGGGAAGACTTCACAGACGGAATGAACCACGCGTTATGACCAATCACGTGATCCTGAATCTTGGCATCTTCTTGGTTTAACGGACATGATTTTTATTGCTTGCAACAACACTGTGGACGTATTGGATTTTGCCTGAACCTCGTATGTTAGTGAAATTAGTATGTAAAAGTATTAGGGATGCATTTGCGTTTTCTCTTCCTCATGAAGATAGAAGATGCAGCTGACGGTCATTAATATTACTACAATGCTAACTTAATTTGTTTCCAATGGACATTTTTGTTTTGGCATGAACGCTCCTCGTACGGAAGACGGCAAACCGCAGGCGTACTGGACGTGGAAGATGCGCGGCTTCCTTCTTCAAATGGGGCGAGGTATGGGTCCAGCCTGTGAGTGTGGCGCCACCAAGACCGTGCGTCACTTGGTGGAGACATGTAAACGAGCAGCTTATCGCGGTGATACGTCGGATTTCCTGTATCTGACACCGACAGCAGTTGAATGGATTGAGAAGCTAGATGTACCCTTTTAAAGGCTGATCCTTTTAAAGTCCTAAAGGAATTTAACCTGCAGAAGGACTATTTTATTGTTGTGATGTCGAATGGTGATGTACAATTTTTAGACTGAATGAGTTGTATTCTTAACTATGTATATTTGCCAAAAGATAACTAAATAAATCTTACATACCAAGAGCCATTAAAAATTCCTTCCTATTGCTTCAAGCTAGGTAAATTGAAAACAAATTTTGTTAATGTCATAAATATACAGTACTGGCAGAAACCCATGCGATTAAACCGTACTTCAACACATTACGACATTAAAATTTGTATAATTATTTATAAAATTTCACCATTTTGTTCATTCGTTCTAAGGAAACGTATAAAGTAAAACGATTTTATTTAAGGAAGACTAAGGGTATAAATATTTCATGGTAAAGTTAACACATAAAAACTACTCATAGTACTTTGAAAAACAAAACGATCTGCCAAATCTTAAAAATTAGTAATGTTTTGAAAACAACATTGTATATTCTGCGCATATATTTTGTGACGTTTGAATCACTAATGCAAGTTTTGAATTTGACTGACCTGCGCACCGCTTTATGAATGTTGTATGCCTGCCGTTGGGGCTTGTCGTGAGTAATGTTTTGGATGCGTGATGTATGTATTGTATGCTTCTGTCTATTCAGCTTCATGCATTTGGCCACAAGATTTTGACAGACAGCTTATTACAAAGATCCTATTATTAATTTTATATTCATTACTACAGAGTTTGTCTGGAAACTTCAGAGCGGGAACTCATTTAACCCCGTCCTCAGGCTAGATAATTCAATACAAACAACACATACAGTATTATAAGAAAATACTACAAAAAAGAACATTACAAAGAAAAACATATATAGCATTCGAGATAGTAATAACATAGACTCACCAATTTAAAACAAACAAAACATCAAAATGAAACCAAAGTAATATAAATAAATAATATTATATTTCTGTGTACATAAATATTTATATTACTTTGGTTTCATTTTAAAGATTTGTTTGTTTTAAATTGGTGAGTTTATATTTTTACTTTATGGAGTGCTATATATGTTTTTCTTTGTAATGTTCTTTTTTCCTTGTTGTGTTTACTTATAATATCGTATGTTTTGTTTGTTTTAAATTCTCGAGCCTGACCATGGGAAAAAATGAGTACCCTGAAACGTCGCTCTGAAGTTTCCAAACAAACTCTGTAATAATGTATATAAATTAATAATATGATCTTTGTTATAAGCTGTCTGTCAAAATCTTGTGGCTAAATACATGAAGCTGAATTGAAGTGAACGACAGACAATTTTCTGTATGTGATGTGTACGTTTCTATCTACAATACCTCGTTTTCCATGCACGTGGATGATTTATTGAGTCCCAACCCTAACATATTTTATATTTCGTATAGAAGTCGAATTCTGAAGTGAATTGTCCAATGACGTCTGTAGAGGTAGAATGATCAGCCGTTCTGAATACATTTTAAAGCTTGATAGACGTATTTTGTCCGAAAATTTGAAAATATTTGAATGAAGCAATTTCAAACAAATTCAAGCATTTTCATTTTACCTATTTTCTATTTTTCTTAAATATTAGTGAAAAATAAATACTTATTTTGCTTTTTTTTACAATGAATACCGAGCGCTAATCATCAACATAGAAAATCATTCATAGTTCAAAGCATCAGGAATAACACTTAAATCTTGACCTTATAAATCCTGATTTTTTCTGATAAATCCTATCATTTACAGTTCAAAAATATTGAGGTCGGATTATAAGTTGTACCAATTTTGATTTACAGTTTTGCCCTTTTTTATCGAATTTTATTCTAAATCAAAGGACCAAACGTTTAAATTTGACAAAGTATTTCAAAGCGACGGAAGCTTTAAAGCCATTACTTCTGAACTAATAGTCGAGTTTGCGTTACGTAAGTAGGATAATGAAATAGAACCCAAAATAAATCCACTAAATAGAAGATAAGATGCCAAATAGATATTTCTGAGAGATTTTTCAGAATGAAGAATATAATAAACTGAAATAAATGATAGGTATTTACGTAATTTTTCCAAAACTTTAACAATGTTTTAAGGTTTTAGTACATCATATTCTGTAGATTATTGCAATTATTTTAAGTGATAGTAGTAGAATAGAATGATAATATTGTTTTAAAGTGAAAAAGTTTTATCTAGTGTTCTATCTTTTAAAAAAATACTACAATATCTTTAGCAAGTCTAAGATGACTACACTTCAGTAGTTTTTCTTACATTCGTTTGACATATTTTGCATGCAAACGTACAAAAATATAATTTTAAAAGCATATAATTAAAAATCTTCATTTTTTTCCCTTTTAAGTCCCCACAATAAATATACTACATCATATATTTGTATGAACATTTAACAGCTTATTTTGAAACAGGGATTAGGTATTATAGGATATTGAAAATTTAAAAATACAATTTTTATATT
Organism: Teleogryllus occipitalis; assembly: GCA_011170035.1. Lineage (NCBI taxonomy): Eukaryota > Metazoa > Arthropoda > Insecta > Orthoptera > Gryllidae > Teleogryllus > Teleogryllus occipitalis. The sequence continues at coordinate 17,835 of BLKR01010749.1, forward strand.
TATTTATTGTTGTAAATATTCATTTCGCGAAATAACTGGATACATGATTGGCATCTGCCAGCGATAAGAAAACATTGTATTTAAGAAAATCAAAACAGTGTAAATCAAGTATATTTTTGTTTTGCGAATCAATATTTTTACGTCGACACCAGGAAAGAGCGAAGAAGGAACCAATTCATGCTGTATTTCCTTAGTGTAAACAAAACCGTGCAGTTTAGTGAAAATGATATCGGAAAATGGTGGGAATTAAATTTGATTTTAAAAACTGTTACAACACATACATGAGAGACAAAGAACAAACAACCATGTCCAAAGTGGGACTCGAACCCGCGACCCCAGGTTATTCATTAAAAAGAAGCATTTCATGTGAAAGTAATTTGATCAATTCAACTTTGTGCAGTATCGGGATCTATCGGAGAGATTCTTGGTAGGGAAGTTGAGCAATTCCTCTTGTCGTTACTTAATTAAGATGAAAATATATGTTCAATAATTGCATAACATTACAATAATTGTAAACTCCAAAAATTTGATAGAATCAATCTTTAATGTTCATGAATTTCAATGTAAAAACACTTGTCATATTTTCTCTTCTCTCACTTATGTAATTTTTAGATTTAATTTAAAACAAGGTTTACAAACACGATTTTTCCACGCATTTAAGATATTTTTGCCTCTGAAAGATTCACATCCAAGATTTCCAACAGCATTATTTCCCTAATAAACACGATTCAACGAACTCTTCAATAATATCACAGATTCGTTGTCTAAATTCAGCATTGCTTTGATAATATTGCACACATTCCGTACTGCGGTCTTCAAGCATAAACTGAACAAATCGTTCTGGAGTTCGGAAGTGTTGATCGACGACTTCCGGAGGTAGAAGCAGCATCGGCAGAGCGATGGGAGCGAGAATAAGACCCAGAATGTTGTAATATTCACAACTTTCTTCAAATTCACTTTTTGGGAACAGTTTTTCTGGATCCAGGTGCCGCCTGTGAAGTTCTTCTGCAAATTTATCATAGTAGTGAGTTATCAAATATTGTCTATGCTTTTCCCGGAATGTTTTGTCAGTCAACAAAAACAAAAACGTTATTACGTCACAAGCCGGCGGCGCATATCTCACAAGTTGAAAATCAACGAATCGCACGTCGATTGGTGTATTGTCCTCAGAATAGCGTATCAGTATATTGCTAGCCCATATATCTGCATGACAAACCACATTACGAAATTTAGAAGATGAATTCACAATTGTGTTCATCACCTGGCACACTTCTGGAATTTTGTCCTTAATCGATTGCAATTTCTGCGCATCAGTATTGTACTTCGGAATATGATCTATAAGCTTTAGAAGACATCTCACAGCGGCTTGAAACCATCCGAGTTTACCCTCCATTCTCAGAGTGCTACCCGATCTCTCTTCCAGCATGTCCGGATACATTTCTTTGAGAGTCCTAGTTTCACCTGACACACGATTTTTCTCTTCCAGCACTAGAGTGGCAGCGTGAAAACGAGCCATTTCACCGAGCACAAGTTCACTCATCTCCACATCCATCAACTCCCTAGCACTAAAGGGCCTGTAGTTCTTCAATGAAAGATCTTCCAGGACGATCAAATCTTGGCGCACCAAGTAAGACGTCGGCACCCAGCGGTCGTGACCTCCATCCCCTTGCGCGTGTCGCATCTCCTTCAGCAGCCGGTCGTAGAATGCGGTCTCCTTCACGTAGAAGCGCGTGGACGCCACGTACTCCCTGTGGATTTGCACCCGAGGGAGGCTTTTGGCGAAGAAGCTTAATTCGCGTGGAGGTGATGATCCTTCTTGAACAGTGAGCTTTACTCGCAGGTGATCGCTCATGTAGCCCGCCCGCGGGCCTGCCAGCGGCCGAACATCGGCGCTTAATACTTGCGCCGCAGTGTTCGGGCCGAGGTAAGCGGTAACCAGAGCCCGGCAGTCGCTAGCACTCAGCAGCTCCGTCTGACTCATGGCGACGCTGATACAAGAGTGGGCGGCCGTGGAAACGCGGTAAAGGCTCCTCTCCTCTCGTTACCTTGAAGGCTAGTCTTCTCCTCCGCCGTGCTTTCCGCCTTGTCGCTGTTCGACCGCGTGATAGTGGTTCCGTCGGCTGCGGAGATTGCTCTGGCCGCGTTGTGGTGGGGGCAGTGGGAGAAGCCAGGCTACGGCTGCGTACCGAGTCTGCGGCGGCAGCGGTGACTTGGCGCGGTGGTGACTAGGGTGAAAGTTCATGGCAGTGGCGGCGGCAGATATGGCCAAACGTTGAGTCAACGGAGAGGGAGAGTCACTGGCAACGGAGGAGATAACAGTCACGACGGGAGTCGGCAGTGGCAGCGGCAGCGGATGTCATGTCTGAAGGTCAAATTCCGTGAAGAGATCGGCTCTTACGTCACTGCAATTTGCCGCTGCCAGCTGGCGATTGTAGGACGCACTTTACATCTATTAGAGCGGCGGATGTGCTGCGAATCAGTCTCTCATTCAGAGGGGCCAGGAAAATAGTCAAATACTTCGTATTACTCTATCCAGGAAAGTCTTTTTGTTAACCTTGCAACGTAGTTCACAATAATAGAATAACAATTCAGTGCATAACGTTCCATGAGCACAAGGGAAAGAAAGTAAAACATACTTACTTTTACTTTTCCCGTATCGTTAGTACACAATAAAAGACACTTCTCAAAAATTGTCAAAAAATGTTGAGTTAGGGGAAACATATGTTTAGAAAATATTCCGTTTTACTTGTGTAAAATCATAAAGATCGTTTAAATACTGCCGACATATCCAGTAAACCATATGCCCACTACGCCTCGCTCTTGATAAATCTGTGTTCCTGGAAAATGACACTTTTTTAGATGTGTCACTTGTGTACAGACTTTTACGTGTCTGACAATAAGATACGTACGGTTTATTTATATTTTTATGTTAAATAATTGTTAGGTGATTCTACAACGGAAAAAATTATCGACTCACAAAACAGGACTATTTTTATATTTATCGTCATTCCAAGGTATATTACTTCATTATAGCATTCAATTTTGACCATTTACCAATCATGTCTAGTTGCAATTTGTGAATTTAACTACAGTTACAATGTCTCTCAGATCTCCGGGTGACCAATCCTATAATTTAGACAGCCATAAATTAGTGTCTTATGATGCTAATACGTCTTGGATTATTGTTTTCTTTCAGATTGAGAAAATGTTTGACTAAGTAAAGATAGCTACTTTATTGCATGCATTGGACGTGTAATTTGTTTTAAACATCCACACTTTGGGAGCATAATGGCTAAAAAGAGAAGAAAACTGTTTAACTACTTTTGAAGAAGAAAAAAACGCATTGAAAAACTATTTACGAAACAGAAGAAAAAAATGAAAGTACAGAAAATCTTCGTTGTGGGTCTTCTTTATTCTGTCGTGTTAAAGAATGTATGATTGAACATTCTTTTCAGGAATGAATTATTATTAGACAAAGGCAATAACATTTCTCGAAACTTCAATGCTTTAATTATACCTGTATTCTTTAATATTATTATATTATGGTGAAATAAATTATACTTACGTGGTTTATGTTGGATAACAATGTTATAATTGGCTCGTTCTATGAACTGACTACTTACGTGCACATGTACTACATAAAAAATAAATTAGACATGTAAAAGAGAATTGATGACCTCCACAAAAAAATAATAATAATAATAATAATAATAAGAAGAAGAAGAAGAAGAAGAACGACTTGCTAAAAACATATTTATTGTATTAACAGCGTGTTGACATTATAATAATTTAAAAACTACATGGAATTTCAATGTAAATTTGTTTGACATTTCTGGCCAGTGCCCTTTGCTTTTCGATTTTTTAGTTTGCAGTTAATGACTAACAACCTCAATTACAAAAAAAGTAGATATAAAAAATTATACTTCTCCATGTGAATTATTTCTGTGGATGGTTAGTAATTTCTAGAAAGTATTTATTTTAAAAAAGCATTTTATGAATATTTTCCAATGATTTTCACTTTCATTTTAACGTATTTTTTATAGAAAAGTATAATAATGTTTAAAAAAGAACAAAATCATGTGTTCGTAAGAATATTTATTTTGCACCAAATATTTGGAAGATTAATCAAGTTACGAAAGTATACAACATGAAATAATATATTTTCTGACTGTTCTTTCTTTATATGCCCTGAAATAATTCTGTAAAAAGCAAATAAATTATTTATTATTTTTGTAATAAATTAATCGATGAGTTCGTTTTTCATTCAGTGTTAGATGATATTATATAAATGCAAACAAAAGCAAATTGTTTCACCTCAGACACTTCTAAAACTTTATACACTCAAGTAAGTGCATATTTATCAACATTTCTAGTGTTTTGTATTTGAAATCACGTGAATAATAGTTCTGCATTTCTTAGTTTTTCAGAATATCTTCATCCACGAGATCACAAACAGCATCCTCCAAGAGATTTCTATAATATTCGTCTTTCTCAAACCACTCACAAACTTCTAATTCTCGATTACTCAAGAAAAACTCGCTGAACGTTTCACCAGAAGAAAAAATTGTGTTTCGCTGCTCTTTATTAATGGTAATCACTTGCAAGTAAAGTGCTGCAACCACACGTCCGCCTGGAGACATGAATTCACAAGAATGTTTGAACTCATCAAAAGGTAACACATCATTAACAGATATGCCATTCTTGTGAAGTTCTTTCGTTAATTCACTATAGTATACATTGAGTAAATTGTCTCTTTGACGTTCCCGAAAGTTTCGGCTTATAGTTGTGTACAAAAACATAGTTATATCTGATGAAGGAGGGGCATAACGTTGAAGTTGGAAGTCCACGAATCTTGCAGATGTAGGAATTCCATTTTGATAGCGAAACATTATGTTATTTGACCACAGATCCCCGTGGCTGACAACATTTATGTACTGAGAAGATCTTCCAAGAATGTTAATGTTAGTCTGACAGGTGTTTGGGAGCTTTTCGCGAATTAAACGTTGAACTTCGACATTGCCCTTATATTTTGTCAGTTGAGGTACAAGGGCACACATAGCACGAATGCCAGCTACAAACCAACCTTTATCAGGATCATCGTTCATGGCTTTGCCAAGAACACTTTGGAACAAATCTGGATACATATCCCCAATAACACACGGCTTTCCTAACACTTCACTTTCTCGCCTTTCGAATGTGATGGATGCAGCATGGAAACTGGCTAACGTCTTAAGCACAACAACACAGTGGTTCCAGTCCATTAATTCACGATTATTAAACACTTTAAAACCAGCGGATGATAGATCTTCCATGACAATGATGCCATCTTTCGCTAAGTAACAATGCGGAGCCCATACACCTTTCACATCTTCTTCCTTGATTTCTTTACACGCATCGTTGTATTTATACAAATTGGGAACAATATCCATATAAAATCCACCTTCTTTCTTGTAGGACTGCACTTCAAGTACGAACTCACGATGAGTGCTGTCAGCTTTCGGCACATCTTTGACGAAGAATTTGTGCACCTGCACAGAATGATCACTGCATTCGACTTCTATCTTGATATGCCAGTAATCACTCATGAATCCTCCATCTTCGTTTCCTAGAGATGTTTCTTTAATGTCAAGTATTTTAAAGTCAGGGGAAGAAACATTTTGCGCAACTATGTGCCTTGCTTCGTCCGCTGACAACATTTCGACAGACCACTGTTCCCAAAGACTGTTGCTCTACTGGGGGGTCGTTCCGTTTTCCAGCGTTTGCTGTCTAACGGCTTTATCTTGCACTGATAAAGATAATCGGTTTCCAAATTGGAGAATATTTTGTACATAATGCTATCAGAAAAGATTGTTTAGTTTATGATGGAAGATTTGTCTGCCATATTTAAAAGTAATGTTCCAAGGTTCTTTCAGCGGATCCCGATTTCTGTCGCCAAATAAAGGAATTGTTGCTGGTGAGATGATCAATTCTTCGATATCTTTACAAATATTCAGTTCTTAGATAAACATTGAAAAGACTTTAAAAGATCAGAAATTACCTAAAAATTTAAATTGTGAGTTTTAAGACCACGGTCTAGCGTACACGATCATAAAATACAACTATCGTTAATTTTCTTTTAGTTTAAGGAACGTTTTTCAAAATAATTGAGGATCTTCGATCAACGAATGAAAATCTTGTAATAAAGTTTTTATATTCAAATTATTCTAAGTCTTTAATTATAGTTTATTTTCATTCAAATTTAAGTAAAATAAATAGATAAATAAAAACTAATACACTTACTAATCCAACAATTCGCAGAAGCCTATGGAACATTTTTCAGTGGAAGATTACGCATGTATAAATTTAGTAATGTAGTTACTTCATTTACACGAATAGGTGATTGTCAATTTTAAAAAAAACAGTTGTCATAATTTAGCTACTAAAGATTTTTATTTGTTTCGATGTATTAATTAACATTGAATTGGCATATACTGTACATATAGTATTAAAGAAATATTTTTGAAAATATAATAAAGAATGACTTTGTAATGGTCGTATATACATTTGAATAATACACATTCGATGTACCATCACAATGAAACTTGTCTCATAATCAAATATTATTTCGATTAACTGACAGTGACAGTTCTTTGTGAGCTGTGCTTTAGTTTAAGATAAAAGATTAAACTGTTAAACGAATAAATTTCTTAAATAGTCTTACATTTAAGTTAACTGTATTATATCTTCCATATACTAGAATATTTTTGGTCTTTGATTTAAAAAACAGGACATTTTTCATTGTCATTGCTTTGTATTCATATTCATTAGATACTACATACAGCGCAACGTTTCGGAAAGTAGTTGTTTCCATCATCAGGCTTAATTGACATAATAAATAAATATATTTTAACAATGGTCTGATAATATATAATATACATATGATTAATTGTCGATGTACTCATATGTAACAGACATATGAGTGCCCTATGTGTAGTAATTTAAAAGGATACGCTAAATGTCGGCAAAATGCTTGGAATAGATATTAGAAAGACCGACATATTTTTAATCAAATGAAAAAGGCATTTAAACTCCTCATTATCACTAAATTGTTATAAGTTTTGTGTAATACTCTTTGGTTTGATATTTTCTCAGAGTAAAAAGTATAAAATGAATTAATTTTATTTATCGAAATATTATATTTTTAAATCCAACTTACGTTTCTACCATTGACATTTATATCGATTACACAATATATTTTAATTATGAGGAAATTTCTGTGTTTTTTTCAGATATTATTATTAATAATAGATTGTACTTACATGAGATGAATTCCTTTTTTCAATTACACCAGAAACCTACAGCAAGATTGTTTAGTAAATTGCTCAAAGAAATTTAATTATTCATCTAAAATTTAATATTATTTAAATAAGAATACCATTAATATTTAAAGAGAGAGTTTTAAGTCATTAAGAACATTGTTTAAAATATTTCTTAATAATACATCGTAAACATTCAACTGGTGTCTGAAATGCAGTCAATTCGGAAAAGATTTGACGATTGTCGGTAATTCACTCTAAATACTAAACTTACACTAATTGAATAATGTAATTTTTACAACCCTAAACCTCATGTTATTTATTACTTTTTGTGTAAAATGTCAGTTTCTATAAGTTCGTCCATTGACTCTTGTACTCTATATCTGTAAATATCATCTTTCCTGAAGCACTCAAGTACCTCCGCTGATCTATTTATGCTAAAGAATCTTGCATATTTCTCGGCGGAGGAAAACAAGGACTGTTTTGTTTCAGTATCCATGAGTATCATTTCATAGTACATGGCAGCTGTAGCTCGACCCGCACCGTGGTAGAACTCAAAAGATAGTTGTAATTCTTCAAAGCTGAGAAGTTCATTTGCAGAGAGACCGTTCTTCTGTAGCTCCGAAGAGAACTCCTCGTAGTACATCTTCAGTAGGTTGTTGACATGACGTTTACGAAATTCGCGGTTAGTAGTGGTGAACAAAAAGACCACAATGTCTGTTGCAGGTGGTGCATATCGAAGTATTTGGTAATCAATTAAACGGACTGATTCTGGTCTTTCGTCGTGTCCGTAACGGAATAAAATGTTACTTGCCCATATATCTCCGTGACAAACCACATTCCTAAACCTTTCAGACTTTGAAAGCAGGCTATGTTGTTTCAAAGTAGCGGGAAGATTTTCTTGGATGATTTTCTGCAATCCTTTGTCATGTTGGTACTTGGGCAAGTGCGGCACGAGGTCTGTCATTGCGCGGACTCCACATGGAAACCATCCTACATTTTCTTGGCCGGGCATTGTCCTGTCGATGACAGATGTGAAGCATTCTGGATGGAGGTCACCAATGCGTATCTGATTCCCTGTTTGCTTACTTTCCTTCTCCTCAAATATTATGGATGCAGCATGAAAACTGGCGAGTTTCTTCAGAGTTGCTGCGCAGTGCTGCCAGTCCAGAAGTGCACGATAATTGTAAACTTTGTATCCAAAGACAGAGAGGTCTTCCATAACTACGATGTCCTCTCGTGTGAGAAAACAGTGTGGGCCCCATCTACCTTTAACCCTGCTGTCATCATGTGAAGCTTCGTTGTTTTGATATTTCAGAAGAAAAGGTAAAAGATCCTGGTAATAGCCTATTTCTTTGTCATAGCACTGCACTTCTTTTACGTACTCCCTATGCTGAATTGAGCTAGGAAGAGTCTTGGAGAAAAACTGATAGGTTTTGTTGGTGCCATCTGATAGTCGTATCTGTGTTTTAAAAATCACATAATCACTCATGAATCCTCCATTTTCGTTACCCAGAGTAGTTTCAGTGACATCGAGAACTTCGAAATTATCTGATCCAACGCACTGCACCACAATCGCGCGAACTTCTTTCGAAGACAGCAGAGAAGACGATGCACTCATTTTATTGCTATTTCTGGAGCCTAAAAGACCTACTTCTTCAACCGTTACAAAATCTACTGGCGCACTTCTAGCAGGAGCTGACCTTTTATTGTGTGAAATTTTGTATATGTATTTAATGACATCCAAACAGTAGGATTCTTTGCAAAATTATGACGACCAAGATGTGATAATCCTTCGTGACACACGTTATTACGTCATAATTCATCCTGCGCAATGAACGTTATCAGCATTCATGATGAAAGCAAGTAACCAATTGCACTCATTCTATTTGTCATCTGTGAATGACATCATCTCAAAATATACTGTGCTATAGTGACGATTCTGCTTACACTTCTACTATTTTATAATATTTTCTTAATTGCTATGCTAATGATCTCTACTAAATGTCATTCAACAAGAAAGATACTTTTAAGTGAGTCAAAGATTAGTATTTGTTTAATTATTTGCGGTCGCTACTTCCACTTTGTATTGGGCGACCTCCATCACGACTTTATTTATATTTCTCCGTGAACTCTCGCGACATCAGGTACCCTTCGCCAGATGTCCTATTCTACCTGTCGCGGTCACTTCTGTGTTCTGTAGTCCCATGGCATGCCTCCCCATCAAGGAGATTTTCCAACCGGCGACCCTCAGAAAGTAGAGAAAATTATGGCACTCCGCCTTAAAGATATAGGTAATTCGGGTCGATAAATCAAAGAACAGTTCTCGAGTATTTTATTTTGTTTGCAACTTTTCGGTCCATGTACTAACATGCAAAAAATAAACCATGCATTTAACCATCTCTAAAGAAGCGTCAACTTTAAGAAAACTGGCCCTATATCTCATTCATATGTTATAATAACCACTGATGAAGATATAATTATGAGCCTGAAACGTTAAAACGAAGCCTTTTGAGATATTTCGTAAATTGTATTCATTTATACATTTTGAAACCTAGTTCTTCTTACAAAGTGTTCCCTAAGTATCAAAGAAATTTTTAAATTAAAAAGTTTGGATTAGCCAAGACCAGTTTAAGAGTGTAACTCGTATATTGTTGTAACATATGACGTGTTATGAGTATAATGTGATTTTTGAGATTACATTTAATTCAGAATGAGATAACTGGAGGACATGTAAGTTGATAGGGTGACGGTGGGGGAGCATACACGGAAGTGAATGTGTGAATGAATAGAGAGGAAAGAAATATAACCGAACTGGTCATACTGAGTAAGAAAAAATAAAAAGAATGAAAGAATAAAACAAGAATTAATTGAACAAAAAGAAAAAAAGTAGAAAAAATCAACAGAAGCCGTTACTTTATAAACAAAATGCTAGAGGCGTCTTTCAAGTCTTCACTTTCAGGGAATATCACTCTAGCGTAGTCAATCCCTGTGTAGGGCCATTGTCTAGCACTGTACCGCTAAGTGAGTCATATTTGATAATTAACATATATTTTAATGGCATTGAGGTGATTACACAAACATGGAGCTGAAAAGTGCAGTAATGTTAAAAAATAAATAAAAATCATTTAAAAATTTTATTCATTCATTGGCATACAATTATAGCTATTGTCGCTGAATTAATGTATTTATATTAATGAACCTTCCTCAACTTCTATTAGCACATCATATTGCGGGTATTATCTTACTATTCCATAAACGAACATGTTATAATGTGAAATTGTTGGTAGCCGCGAAAGAGATGTGATGACTCAACTAATAAGTACAGCTTAATTGAAACAAATGACTTGTGAATTATATTTTAAACAATGTAACACAGTATACATTATCACCAAACTAATGTATCCAATAAAATACGAACACACAATAGCTCTAAGGTAGGTTTTTATAAATTCGGACAATATTTTTTGGATGTAAGGGGATGATACGTGAGATCAGACGTTGATAAAATAAATCCTAAATAACTCTTCTTATAATGTGATGACTGAAAAAAAATTCAATATTTCTTTTCCACAACAGATTTATAATTAAACACAAAATTGAACACTTTTTTCGATCAGATCAGCAACATGAAAGGCATTCATGGACCTCAAAATGCAAACTTTGTTTCATTTAAACAGTCATTTGAACAGTTTATTTACAGAAATTCCTTCAACGGAATTACAAAACTTGTATGAAATACTTTACGTGTTCCAAGGCCAACATTATCCATATTTAATTAAACTATTTAATTATGTATTCAACATAATATTTTTTAAATTCAGTAGCAAATTCTTCCCAAAAATGGAAAAGATTTTTTCACCCATGTATACAGGAATCATTATGAGTAATTTTGAAGAAAATCTGTTCGATTCTTCGAAACCTCTTCTTAAACTATTACATTGTATGAACATATCATCACAATGTGTGTGAATTAGTTTTAAGGGATTTACAATAGGTGGCGTGCTATATCGCATCAGACACTTCTGTAACTATAGGCTTGTGTAAGCTCTGTGCATAGGATTTACTGTTTATTATGTGACACTGGGCTGAAGTGTAAACACCACACTTGTTTGCAAGTCCGGAAATAGCGAAATACGAGCCAACAAAACACCATTTGCGCTAAGTGTTACTTTATCTCTTAAATTCGCATAAAAGTGCTGCTTAAATTCATCGAGTGCTTTTGAAAAATTATTGTGAACATACTTCGTCGATAAAAACGTGTGAGTAGAATATTATTTCTTTATTTAGTTTAGTAATTTAATAATTAAGTTTGTTACAGGTTCTTATAATGAATATTACGTGATATATTTCGGGATATATAGGGGGTATGATACACAGAGTCATTTCATGTCAAGTGGAAGTTACAGGAAATATTGGAAGAATGGAAATTATAATGAAAACTAGAGGTGCCACAGAATGGCACAGATATTCTCGTAGCATATTTTTACTTTCTCGTATACGTATATACGGAATAATATACATCGTATAGAGAAAGTTATGTAATGCTGTGCGAAAAACCGGCGGATTTTCGGCAGAAAAAAATTCATTGCCGGGCCCTGATAACGAAGAAAGAGATAAATCCAGTTTCTAAATTAGAAATAAACCTCAAACACGTTTTTTCTTAAGTCCTCCCAAGTGTATAAGTCCTCCTAAAAGTTAATGAATGTTTTTCAAAATCGCTGAGTTTTGACTCACGTAAAAACGACAGGCGTTTCTTCAATTTGGAAAAAAATCCTACACGTGGTTTAGGCGCTAGAGTTGTTCGCACACACCAGACGGACGGACGTTTTGCTTTCAATTGTTTTCTTGGCATCAAGGATCCACAACCCAGAGATTCTAGCTACAAAACGTGTTAGAGTTTTTTTCCTAATTTAGCAACTGGATTTATCTCTTTTTTTCGTTATCAGGTCCGGGCAATAAATTTTTTCTGCCGAAAATCCGCCGTTTTTTCGCGCAGCATTACCTATCTTTCTTTATACTATGTATATTACTCCGTACATATGTATGTATAAGAGAAAGTAATTACTATAGATCATTAAAATGACTATGGTAGTACAAACAAATGAACTTGAATTGCAATAAAATTATATTTGTTATTTTTTTCAAAAAATATTTTTTATGTTTGAATTTGGGTCTGAGAAAATATAAAAAAAATTTCTGATAGTAAAATCTTATCTAAATTTTTCTTAGCATGTTTCTTATCTAATTTTTTTCAGTCAGATAAAATAGTGTTAAGTTGCAGAAAAAAATTAAACCAAGAAAATATGTTTTTGGCTGTCGAGAAGTGTGGTTGGTGGGACGGGAGCTACGAAACCTTTCAAAAATATTATTTTTATGAGAGAATTTTAATGTAACATCTCATATGTTTGGTTTATGGGAACGTTTTACCATCTTATCTGGGGGTCCCCTTTGCCTGTCACTTAAGGCATTGAATTCTAGTGTAGGCAAATAAATCCAATTCTTTAGAGGTTTTCAAAATACACTCCTTCTAAATAGATATGTTTTAAATCCATTTATTAAAGTACTTTTATGTAAACGTAGGTTTAAAATGCACTATTTGGGAGCTTTTTGCAAAAATCATTAATTTTACACTGCAATTTTACAATGATGGTTAGAGATAGGAAGCTGAAATTATGCATTCAAAAACAGTGTTACATCAAGGTAAAATATGTTAAATTTCAAATTTCTTTCTTGAATATTGAGGAAACTATACGACAGTAAACTCTACAATTTTTATTGTACACCAATGTTTTCGTCAACATCGCTGCACTTTTAACATACCATAAGAACTGTTTTACCTATAAAGCTAAAACATCACAAAAAGTTTCTTTGCAATAGTAGGACCCGGCGTAAAAAACCATATGAAAATCCGAGATGGTCGCGTGGGGAGCCCAAAACACGTGGAATGATCCTATTATCAAGTAGCACAATTACACAGATACACAATTTGTATATTTAAACAAAGCTATAATATCTATTCTCAAAGTACATTGATTATTTTGTTTACTGTTTTTAGTAAATATTTTTAAAAAATTTAGAGACATGCCATATCTCACTATTAAAACTTATAATAATTTGCCAGTTGGTTAAGAACGGGAATCTTGTAACAAGTTCAGGAAATATACGATCTTTTTTGCACGACCTTATTTGTTTAGATATTAGAAATACTTATATTAAAAAGTACAAATTAAACAATGTATTATATATGATGTAAAAACAATATATAAAATGATAAAAATTACTTCTGACGTAATGACTTCTCCGCGATGAGCAAGAAATTGCTGAAGGTTATTGATAATGTTACAATTTAAATATTGAAGTATGGCGACAAATTTCATCTCATCTAGCTGATATATTGTTCGTTTGTCCCTTTCATTTACTTGAGGGAGGGAAAACGATTCAAGCACGATAAACACTTGAATATATTATTTCATTTAGTTATTTACACAAGAAAACTCTTCGATTGTTTCCTTTCACACATGAACACCATATTAACACACTCTATGAAGTAAATGAATGAATATATTCTTTGAACATGGAGAATGTACATAGTAAAATATTTTAATATTGATTTCAAAGCCCATACATGACACATCGGTGATGAAGAGATTAACAGATGTGCCCAACAATTGTCTTTTTTCTTTGTACGAGATACCGTTTTATTAATTTGATAGTATTTCCAAATAAGTGTACGTGAAACGTATTTCCTCCAAATATCTAGGTGTCATACTGGACAAACGGTTAACTTGGAAACCGCACATTCAATCAATAGACCATAAAACACGAGCAAAAGTTTTAAAACGTTTATCAATAGAACCTCCACCCTTAGTATAGAAACTGGGTTGCTCATTTATAAAATGATAATAAGACCCACAATGACATATGCTTGCCCAATATGGCGTAACACAGCACCAACCAACCTATCCATTTTGCAGAAAGTTCAAAACAAATATCTAAGACGAACCTTGAAAGTCCCCTGGTTCATTTCAAACTCACAAATACACCGTGAGCTTCAAATACCTCTCATCTCAGAATTCATCTCACAAACCTCTCAAAAATATTACTCTCTCCTCCCAGCATGTCCCAACACTGCAATATTCAACCTAGGTCAAAACGCTCATCATCCTTCACGCATTAGATCCAGATTCCCCAAAGATCTCTTTCGTCCTCCCTAATTTATAAAAATCATTGGCCACAATTTCCCACAAAACAAAAACTTCTAAACAAAAAATGCATATTTCCCTTAGTGAAGTTATATAAATATGAAATTTTAAAAATAATGAAGTGTTATACCGAGACCCGCATTTGCCTGAGGATGGTCAAGTAAATTCATTGTATGTAACATTGTACCCGTCAAAATCCCGGAAAGACGAAAGTCGAATGGGAAGAAATAAATTTAAAAAATGAAACATTTCTTTTTGTAACCGATAGATAGCCTAAAGATTTTGTGATATGTATTCCTTCTTGCGATATTTATCCACATATGGTTTAAATAGGTTTTCTTTAGTATGAACGCTGAAGTGTAAAATAAGCAAACTATTAATATTATTTATTGCACGAAAAATATTTTCAATATTATGGCATTTTGAACAATATATGTTAATTCGGATACAATAGTACTTAATACTTATGTTTCATAGAACATTCGTATGATCTTACATATGAAATTAACAGGTAGAACTTAATGTGTCACAAACATATGGAATACGATTGTATTATATGTTTTAATGCATTAAAATATAATGTATTAGTCATGACCTTAATTAAAACGCATTTCATTAATTTCAGAATTATTACAAAGAGGCTAACAAGTCAGACTCCATTTACCAGTTATGGAAAATGCAACTGGCTCGAAACATTTTGACAACGAAGCAATGTTGCTGTTCGGTATTTCATGCCCTCAATGTTATGATTCTACAGCATTTCCATTCACTTCAGATATGAACTGATTCAAAAACAAAATCAGGTTTCTGTTATTTTGAAGGTCTAAGGGTGATATAATTTTTAAAATGTTGAAAAATTTTTCCAAAGCAGATTTTACATTGTTAATTGTGAGGCTACTTTAGAACGTTCAATTCAGACTACATTTACATAATTATATTTTTTACATTTACGTAATTACAAACCCTTTTATCATTTCGTTTAGAGGTTACACTTCAATTTGACACTTTCTCAATAATCAAAAACATGGCCACACTTGTGAAAGTTGCCTTGTGAAAGATTCCAAGAGTGCCGTCACTTACAATCTAGTTTCAACGACCATTATTTAGTCCAAAATTAATAAAGGTGGAATTATTTGAACAATAAACTTTGAAAACTATGCCATATTTCACGTTTACGATATTATTAAAGTTGAATGCGGTTTTGTAAACTAATCTTCCGTTACTTTTTTACTGCGTCTATAAATACTTATCCTAATGTAGGGTTGTTTTAAAAAATGATTCTACAATTAAAGTTTACTTGAAAATGAAGTATAATTAGGATTGATGAATAAACTAATATTTTTTTGAATTGGTAGTTTCTCGAAGTATGCTCATGTTTTTATCAAATATTATTACTGAGTGAACTAAAACAAGACTAGTTCAGCCGCTTGTATTTTTTACTAATTACGTATTTTTATTTTACAACTTGTTGCTTGTAAATTTAAACTTTGGGCGGTAATCCGTACTGCGCTTTGTTTCTGAATTACCATTATTTCTAAAACGCCACATATTTGTGAAAGATTGGTAACATCTTCATACTCCCTGGCAATTATGACTTTACTTTTTTTAAAGAGACAAAATTAACTTCATGAAAACATTAAATATTCAATTTAAATCATGTAAGTAAATTACTGTATCATGTACTACAAAAAAGCATAGTTGATACTTACTAATTTACAATATTATTGCTTTAATGGAATCGGTCACTGAATCTTTTCTGTTTACCTTTCGAAACTATTTGAGAAGTTCCTTTTTAAGTAAGTGTAAGATTTGAAACGTTATTGGTGGTTTATATCAGTATTTAATTTAATATATCATTTTCTATTAACTCATTTAAAGCTTCCTCCAATCTGTTTCTATAAATTTCATCTTCTTCAAAACACTTACGTACATCAGCTGATCGATCAATGAGAAAAAATGCACTATAGTAGTCTGACGAAGAAAACAGAGCGTTCTTTGTTTCACTGTCCATCACAATCAATTGGTAATACAATGCAGCAATCACTCGCCCAGTTGGACCAAAGTATTCTAAAGAATTTTGCAGCTCTTCAAGACTGAGAATATCGTTCGGTGATAGTCCATGGTTCAATAACTCTGAAGAAAACGTTTCGTAGTATACATTCAAAATCTCATGTTGATATCGTTCTCTAAACGATTTACTATTAGTCGTGTTGATGAAGACCAAGATATCCATTGCTGGAGGCACGTATAGAATATTTTGGTAGTCCACGAAATAAACAGTTTCAGGTTCTTTGGTATCTTTACTTTGGCAAAAAAGAATGTTACTTGACCATAAATCTCCATGACAAACCACATTTCTGAATTTCTCAGATGTTCTGTACTTTGCAATGGCTTCAAAAGCACCTGCCATTTTCTCTTGTATCATTTGTTGAAGGTTTGGGTTATGCTTGTACTTAGGAAGGTATGGCACAAGGGCTACCGATGCACGAACACCAGCTTTGAACCATCCTTTGTTTTCATCGTCAGGCATAGATTTATCGAGAACGGATGCAAAGAACTGGGGATGCAAATCTCCAATGCGGCACTTATTTCCTGTTAACATTTGCTCTTTCTCCTCGAAGATAATAGATGCTGCGTGGAAAATCGCCATCTTCTTGAGAACTGCAGCACACTTATTCCAATCCAACAGTTCACGACTACTAATTGATTCAAAACCAAATTCACTGAGATCTTCCATAACGACGATGTCGTCTCTTGTAAAGAAACATCGCGGAGCCCATCGACCTTCTCTCGTGTCACGTGCACTATCTAACTTTTCCAGATGTTTCAGAAGAAGAGGAAGAATCTTCCGGTAGAATCCTACCTCCTTCACATAACATTGCACTTCTAACACAAACTGTCTATGTTCTCCTGCATTGCGTGGCACCGTTTTTGCGAAGAACTTGTAAGAGTTTTCTGTGCTATCTTCGAGACGTACACGTATCTTCATACGCCAGTAATCACTCATGAAACCACCGTTGGCACTGCTTACTGAAGATTCATGTACTTCGAGAACTTCAAAGTCTGTTGTTCCGGCACAGTCTGTTACCATGAATCGAACTTCATCCAACGATAATAGAGGAAATATATCAGACATTTTGATTTCTGCTATTCTCACGTACGTTCTAGAGATTTAATTTGTGTAAAGCAGATCTGAGAAACTGCTGTTGGGCACCAAGTAAAATAAAGGAGCTTTAAAGCAGTTGAGAGTTGTGTTACACGCGCGGAACTGGTTACAAAGCTCAGAGGAGAGTGACTGAAGATTAAATGGAGACGTCACTCGCAGCAATTTCAATGGTCATATTAGGTTCTTCCTCCCCTTAAGCGCTCCAATTTGCGTCTGGTGGCAAGAGACGGTCAAGGCCTATTGTTCACGCTAGCTCGTCTGACCTGTTATGTAACTTATAGGTCGCACAACAACAGAAGACTTGTGCACAGAGGGTAATGCACACTACCGTGGTTTCTTCAAAAATAGCTTGTTGTTTGTCCATTAATGTTTATCGATGTTCTACCTCAAAATGTAAAATAATTTCAGCTGACACATTTAATGAAATTACATTTTCATTTTGATACTGAATTAAAAACAAGTATTGAATATTTTTGCAAGAGTACATGTAAATAACTATTTATGCATTATTATTATTATTAATAAAATTATAATATAAACAAAATATCTGCCCAGTCCATTGTAACGGAACGCCTTGAGTCTTTTGAAGTATACGAAGTATACGAAGTAGAGCTACAAGTTGCAAATGAACGTGATTCGAATTAAATTCTCTTCACTATGTGCCGAAATAACAATTTTGTGACTGACAGTCATATATATGTGAATACAATTATATATTCACATTATTATAGTTTTCGATAGGCAAAAATATAACCAAATTACGCAAACTAATAAGATTTCAAAAATATGTTCTAAAAGGATGCATCATAAAAGTAATTTTTATGAAAATAGTTTTCTGACCTGTATTGAAAATTCTTTTCATGTACGCATATTTTGTGTGACAGTAGAGCTTACCTGCCACTTTGTCATTATTTATTGTCAAGTTTCTTATTGTAGGTATATTGCATTAACCAAAATGAACTGGAAGGAGGCGTGGGCCTTAAAAGGTCAAGAAATGACTTTGTACCACAAAATATTATTTACAGGAATATAGTGGGGAATTTTATGAAGCAGAATACTTTTCTCTTGACAACTTTTTAAATACAAACATAATAGCAAACATTTTTGTTAATTCTTTGACAGTTATAATAGTTGCAATGTAGATTGAATAATTTTCTATTATATATAATAAATGAGTTTATATCTCTCAGTATGAACGGCAAAAATAAGCAATGAGATCCACGTATGTGCAACAGCGATTTTCGCAATAATAGTATATGCTGGATTCTGAATGAGAATATGTAGTAAGTGAATTTCGCTTTTAAGTATTGTCAGGATATCTGCCCATAACGAACTGATGCCTCTATTTACTAATATGCAATGATTTACATTTTATTTTCAAAATTCGAAGACTTAATCTCAAAACACAAGATCAAATGTCAAATTCTGATGCAGATAATTAAATATCATTAGGATATTTACTGAATATAAAAATGTAATGTTGTATGAACTTTTAAATTATTCCAGTGATACATTTACCAAAAGGATTATCTCCTAGTATTTTACATTATATGATTCTTACATCCTGTAACAAATATTGAGAGTTCGTATTAATCTGTGATCCTCTGTGACTTCTATTGAGAAAATAATTAAACTATATCTTGCGTCGCTTCAGGATATTAACTTTTTAAACATTCAATTCAGTGTTTTACTATTTTTACGTCGTTTATTAGGGTGTTCCTTATTTTCCGATTTCGAAGTTTTTGAACTCCCACCCTTCAATTTTGTTCGAATCACCTTAAAACATGCATATACAAAATTTTGTTGAGATCGGAGCATTCTAACCCTTGCCGACTTGAACGCGAACTCGCATGACGGACTAGTTCAAACCTACCACCCACCACTGAGTCAGCCCCGAGACTACAAGTACAAGAAATTTAATCGATCGTGTCACACCTGTGTGCAGGTCACTAATCTAACATAATAGCATATGTTAGTGTGATTGGCAGTGACAAGGAACGTGTGTTTTTAATAGGAGATAATATTAATTATTTATATAGAACACCAAATAACTGGACACAATTTACTATCAAAAAACAAGTGCTTGAAGTATTATTTTATAACATACGAGAAGTAAAATTAACAGTTTGTGCTTGTACTCTTGTGGTTCGTGAGTGTATGATATTTTGGGAGAAAACAAGAATTTCGACAAGAGGTATTCAGCATTGTTCGCAAAAAACTTATTAACTTGTGTTCGGAGTGGAAAAAATTACACACACACAAACAGCATGCGAGCGTGAAGCTATTTTTGGCAACACAGCCTTCGACGCGACGCCACCCGGATAGCCAAGATCATTTACTCGTAAAGAGAAATTTAGAAAGAATTTTAACAATCTCTTTGATATTGTACATCCGAATGCTTTACAAATGATTAGGCCTATGTTGGAAGAAGAGAGAACTCCGGCCGGGAGAGCCAGGACATAAAAGCTAACTTGCACGGGTAGATCGAAATCTCGCGGATAGAGAAGTAGAGGTGAGATGAAGAGCTTTACAAGAAGAGAAAAGGAAAGAGAAACATCAACGAGAAGTGCCGACATCTTCTGCTGTACCTCCTTCATCGTCTGAAGATTCAGATAACGAACTTCCAAGTTCACATGAAATTCACATGAATCACATGAATTTTCGAGAGTACATCAATACATAATGCTGCAAAGGGTGGCACCAAAAATTTCATTATTCCTAAACTAATGGTTTAGATAGATGTCAGCTGATAAGAGATACTGTATACAAGTACATCCTTCAGGTGACAGAGGAGGTACTTGACCACAATACTCCGAAGAACTGTCTATTAATAAATCTTCTATTCTTAATAAATCTTCTACACAAGAAGAGAAAAAACGTTAAGAAACAATTAAATTGGCTTTTAAGAGTAATTTGTCTGAAATTCTTTCCGTTCATTGGGATGGTAAACTGTTGCCTGCATTGAATATCAGGGACCCAAAAGAAGAAAGACTTCCAATTGTTACATTTGAGTAAAATTGGCAGCTTATCGGGTTTCCAAAATTGCGGAAGTCTTCTGGTAACGAGTACACTATGCTGCTTGGCTTGTGTTAACGCACTGGGGTATCGAATACAATGTACAAATTCTTTGTTGTGACACAACTGCATTAAACACTTGACGTTTTAAGGAAGCATGTATCTTTCTTTAAAAAATTTGGACAGGGAATTGTTCTTTCCGTGCCGTCAATACATATACGAACTTATTTTACAGCGCGTGTTTGAATGTAAAATTCGTGATATAATCTTTAAAAATGTCTTTCTGTTGATTGTAACTGCATATGTCAAATTGTGGCTTCAGTGCAGTGCAGCTGTAAAAGCTCCGTATCAAGATTTCTGTTTTCTAAAAGTTCCAATATCACATGAAAGGGTAAATTTCACAATTTCTAAAACAGCTCTAAAAAAATTAGACGCCGTATATAGTATTTATTAAATCGGTTTTGTCACTATTTGATGATGAAGTAGACATACAAATCAAAATCAAAATGGTAGCAAATTTAGCCAGAGAGTATCTACACATGGAAGAGTGAAATATTCCTTTTTGTGGAGAATTGGACCAAGAATAACATGATAAGCACAATTGTATCTCGATGGCCGTTCTTTAATTATTAACTCGTTAATATACAATAATATCCCAATTCAATTTAATCTGTATTTCATTGAAAATAATGAGACTTTGTGTCAACCAAACGCAATTATCTATTCTCTTGTCCGAAGATGGAAACTAGTTTTATTGAAGACTGTCTTTTGACGTGGAAAAACGACTCTTCATATTTAGAAGCTCAAAGGTTATTGACAAATTTGAAATAAGACTGCACTGTGCAAAATGAATGACTGCACTGAATGAGCTGTTAAATTAATGCAGGATTTTCATGCTTTCTGACTAGATGAAGAACGAATTTGTGATGTGTTGTTCAAAAACATCGTTCACTGTACCCATATTGCAAGAAAGAAACACTGAAAAAAGTACTCACAAGGAAAGTAAAAACCATAACGCAGTCTGAAGAGTGAAAATAAGTTAAATCGTAATATAAAATTATGTACTAAACATGCATCAATAGTTTTACAATGACTTAAGACAACAAAACCAATTATCCCTAACATTAAAATTCCGCGCTCAAGTCGGCACAGGTTAATATCGGCTTGTGATGAAATTTTATTTTTGAGTAAACTTGACCCAATGGAAATTAGGGGGCGAGTCCAAAAAAATTAGCAAAAAAATTTCCTTTGCAATATAAGGGATACCCTAATATATATATATATATATATATATATATATATATATATATATATATATATATATATATATATATATATACACGTATAACAGTAAGATTGAAATTAAGAAGTAACGTTGAAAATGATATAGAAAGCAGCTCAAGAAATAGATATTTATCAGATGTAGAATTTCACTATCATTAAATTCAACAGCAATAATTAGTTATAAAACTAACTTGTTATTTAGAAAAAGCAAATCTTACCTTGCATATATGGATAGTGCTTCGTTTCTTGCGGTTTCATTATTCTTAAGATCAATGAAGTTGGTAAATATAATGAATCACGTATAAAGCGGTCTAAGACTTACTACTGAAAATTATACATGCTCATATACTCATGAATGTAGTATTAATTTAAAAATATGTTAAATTGGATATGTAGTGTACAAGTTATGTATGAAGGTCTAGTGATTTATACATGTCAACATACATGTTATACATGTCAACTCTCATTTCATTACAAAAGTTCCCTTTTGTTCTTTTAACTTCGTGATAATTTCAAATAAACATTTTTATCTATTTTTTTTATAATTTGACTTTTGTTCCCTAGTAGTGGGAAAAATTACATTTCATGCTATTCTCCATACACCACTTGCAAAATTGTTTATTGCAGAAATTCTACATTACGTTTTCATATTTTAGGAAATAAAATTACAGAAATAATACACAATTTATTTCGTTCTTGTTACCAACTTTATAACACATTTCTTCTAATCACACACTTTAAATTGACATAATTAATGATACAAAATTATTTTTTGTAGCCATTAAAGTTTCGTTTTTCATGTGGATGTATTCAAAATATCTTTTTCAATTAATTCATTCAATGCCTCTTCCATTCTATATCGAAACACCTCATCTTTCAGAAAACACTCACGAACATCAGAAGATCTGTCAACGAGGAAAAATGTGCTGTAATTGTCTGGCGAGGAAAATAATGAGTTCTTTTTCTCACGATCCATCAGAATTAATTGATAATATAACCCAGCGATTGCACGGCCAGCAGGACTAAAATGTTCAAATGATTCATGTAGTTCTTCAAAGCTGAGAATTTCATTTGCAGATAGGCCATATTTCTGTAATTCGGAATCGAACTCTTCAAAATATATTTTTAGCATATCTTTATTATGTCGTTTTCTAAAATTTTGGTTAGTTGTCGTATTTATGAAGATCACTAAGTCTGTTGCAGGTGGAGCGTATCGCAATACCTGATAATCCACAAATCGTGCAGTTTCTGGACGGCTGTCTTCCCCGTAATTAAATAGAATATTACTTGACCATAAATCGCCGTGGCACACCACATTTCTGTACTTGTCGGATGTTTTAAGACCGCCAACAGATTGGAATGCAGTGGGAATTTTTTCTTGAATCATTCGCTGAAGTTTCGTGCTATGTTGATACTTTGATAGATACGGCACAAGTGCTACAATTGCACGCACTCCTGCCAGAAACCATCCTTTGGTTTTGTCGTCAGACATAGCTCTGTCGATAACATCAGTGAAGCAATCTGGTTGTATATCTACAATACGGCAAGTCTTTCCCAAATTTTGTTTCTCTTTCTCTTCGAAAATAATTGAAGCTGCGTGAAAACTTGCAATCTTTTTGAGAACTGTCACACAATGGCTCCAGTCTAATAGATCACGGCTATTAAGAATTCGAAAATTGTAGATACCAAGATCTTCCATGACGATTATATCATCTCGTGTAAGATAACAATGAGGAGCCCATTTTCCAATAACTCCTGAATTTAATGTTCTCTTGTCGTTGTTCTGATGTTTTAGAAGGAGAGGAAGTACCTTGCGATAAAATCCAACTTCTTTAACGTAACATTTCACTTCTTCAACGAAATCTCTATGTCCTCCGGATGTTCGTGGAACAGTCTTGGCAAATAAGTAATGATATTTTTCAGTGTCGTCTTGAAGGCGGATTCGTATTCTGAAACGTAAATAGTCACTCATGAATCCTCCACTTTCCTTGCCTTCCGAAATCTCCTGGAGTTCAAGTAGATCAAAATGTGATGTTCCGGCGCATTCCGCTGCTATGACTCGAGCTTCATCCGTTGTGAGTGATGGAGCATGTTTGTCCATTTCTGCCTTTTCCTTGTAAACGAAGAATACTTTCAAAATTTGCTGCTGTGAAGCGTCGAAAGTTTTTACAAGAAAACGTTTAGATCACTAGTTAACAGTATGTATGTTGTAGCACGTGTGAGCAAGTGCAAAGACACTTTCCTCTCAGATACGTGAATCTCATTTTAAGAAACATTGCGCAATTAGTATTCTTATCAAGGCATACGTAATGGAAATTCTGTTACCAAGGGCATGAGAAGAGTGCCTCAAACATCAAACGGTTGTTATGTTGAATTAGCGTTATTATAAGTGTCTATGACTTACATTAATGACATTCTTGAAATTGGCTAATTTTGTGTAAAATGAAGTGTGCATATTCTGTACATATGTGCATAAGTATTTCTTTCGTTTTTCTTATGAGGATGTGCATAAGAGTTTCCATGTACATGAACAAATCACCTTTTTAGTAATGAGAAGATAATGAGTTTTTGTGTTTATTTCCATGTATAAATATTGATTCTCAGGCTAAATATGCAACCTTGTGGAATATGGCACACTTTATAAAGTTAAATCCTATTAAAATATTATTTAATCAGACTCAAAACTATCATAATCCAAAAATTAAACAATTTTTTAAATTCAATTCTGAATTATTTTACAACATACCTAATTATTTTTTGAAAAGTAATAAATACTCAGCAACGACATTATTTGTACATACGTGATTATAAGCATCCAAAACTACTTGCGTGTACATCATGCTAATACATCGGTGTCTATTCTTCACCTACACTTTTCTCACATTCATTCTTCAAGCCATCCTCTCAACAAACTTGATTTTAAATCTCCTTTAATTCACCTCCCCAATCAAGAATGCAGATGGGATTTGCGAGGTTCTTCGCACAGCACAGAAATATTTTCCCTCGCCCCGCTCCTTACACATTTCGAGAAGCCCACGCCTTATTAGCAATCTCTCTAAAAAAAAACCACAACCCATTCCCTCGGAGCCTGCTAAAATATTCCAGGTTCATACATAATCAATTGATTTTCTTCCTGGCGCGCCGCGAGCCGACCTGCTTATTTATGGATATTTATTCATTCCTAGGCGTCGCTTCTAAAGTAAGATGCGACCGCCGCCGGCCCCGCCGCCCCCCGCCACCGCCCCCGCCGCCCGACGCCGCTTGCGTTTCCTTCCGGTGCCGGGAGATCTCTATTTTTTCTCTAAACTTGTTTCCCCGCGTCGATTAAGCCTTCCTTCCCTTTCATTGGCCCGATGGCTGGCTGGCTCGCCCGCCTCACTAGTACTCCGTACCAGGGGCCTCCATTCTGGCGCATTAGCTCGTCACCATCCAACCCTCGCCGCTCCATTTGCGTGGCAGGGTTTCTAGCAGCATCACCTTGGAATTTATGCCAGCGATGGTCAGTTTCCGTCACCAGACTTGAAGTGTGCTGTGAGGAGTGTAAGCTATGGCAATGCACGTCATGAAAGATTGACGTTGATGGAATTTCATTTCACAGATTTTTCTAATAATAATAATAATAATAATAATAATAATAATAATAATAATAATAATAATAATAATAATAATAATAATAATAATAATAATAATAATAATTAGTTTTCGTTTTTGTCAGTGTTCTCTCAGCAACGAACGTTAAAATATTGTAAACTCCTTGCCGTTCCTTTTGATTTTTCCTTGATTTCATTTCACTAGTGATACATTTACATCTCACTTCCACGCATCATCGGATTTCAGGTATACTCACATACCTAATAAATAGTTTCGGATATTAAAGTGTTTTTTATCTTAATTTAAGTTCAAGTATACACTAAATGTTCATTTTTTCATTGAAAAAATATACATAATTAGCTAGTTTTCAGAATAGTACGTTCACATAGCCAAAATACGTGTCATTTATTTTGTTGCAAAAACAATATATTTTCCTCTCAATATTCAGTCATTTTACTCGCAAATTTATCGCATTGCAATATTCCTTTCCAATCCCATCAAATCGAATGTCCCCGTGAATTGTTGGTGTATCTCGTAAATGCGATGACATTCATGTCATATTCTTCACGCGATATTATGCTATCCGAAACTCGTCCATCACATTACATATTATCAATAGTGATATGTATCCATTTTATTTCATTGGCAGGAACCTCGTAAAAGAACATTATTTATCCCTTCCATCCGCTTCAGCGCGATCGCTGCGGAGCCGGCTGCGGAGCGCGCATACAACTTCCTTCCGCCGATCGAAGCGCTTCGGACAACGCTCCCCAAATACGGGAAATTGTGTGAACCGCCGTGTAATGGCCAGATTGTTTGAACAAGACCGGCGCACTCGCACCTGTTCTCCCTGTGCCGCGCCGCCGCCCCCTCCCTCCCCCCTCCCCCACCCACGACCACGCTGTAATGTTCCAGGGCGCTGGCGACATTTCGAACCCCTTCCCCCATGCCCGTGGTCGTGTGAAGCCTACCGCTGCGATCCGAGTGTACTACATTTAAACTCAGATGAGATTTTGGGCGGGAATGGCGGGTAGCAAACTTCGAACGGGATGTGGTCTGTTTGTGGAATAGAAAGCAGAAACAATCTGTACTTTTGAAAATTGTTTAATGTTGCCGCTTCTCTACTCACACGGCCCTCTCGTGTTAGGCAATCCTCTAACAAGAGGTCCATGAAGTGTAAACTGAAAACTGTGCGATATACAGCACACATTATTTAAATTTTTCACTTTTTTATGAGGTATATTTACATTCTTGATATTTTAATCAATGTAATTTTTCACATTATTACCGAACAGTTAGCTGTCAGGACCGCCAATCATTATTTTAAGAATACTTTCTTTCAAAACACAGGTAGTACATATTCGACCGGATTATCGTCCCAGTGACGTTCATAATTTTAAACGCGTTTTATATAGTGACATCACCATGAATTTTATTTGTTCTCCACTTTTTTAGAGACTTTGGAGTTTACAATATACATTATTAACACTTGCTGGAAATCGAGAAGTGTTCACTACCGATCTTAAAAGTGTAGTATTTCACGAACATTTCAAATACCTCACACCATACACTATTCGCTCAAGGCTTCAATTTATTAAATGTATGTAATGTTCTCGGGAGAGCGTACCATATTTTTCACACTATGTTGTTTCTTCACCAAACGTTTTGAACACAACACAACAAATTTCTCGACTTGCTTTCAGTTACAGTTATTTCTACTTGCAATGCGAATATTTTCTGGAAGTTCAAATCATTGGCATATTCCAGTTGAGCTCGTGAAATATGGGAAGTACTTTTTCAAAACAGAATCAGTCAAAAAGTAACATGCCACGAAATACAATGGAAAATTTTTGTTGCCACTTTCAATTATTGCATTATTATTCATGTTTAAATTTGCCACAGAAGATCGTCTAATGTATGCCAAATACATGGAAAGCACTTCCCTAAACATTTCTGATAACTCTCCTTAATAGAGTATTATCGGAAATTATTTTACTTTTATACTTCTATCATATTTTGCTATTCTTTTTCATTTCCTTAATTTTCATGCCTTCGTATTATTTATTCCTTATACTGCCGTACAATAATTGGACCTGATCAGTGACCTGCGTCCTTTTTCTATAACTCATTATTTTCGGATAACATAAATTGCCCGCCAACCACATATTGGGAAACACCACTCCAACTTTTACATTAATAGCAATCACATTAACATTGTAAATACTACTTGATATATTCTTTTACTACCACCACTTTACATTATCATGCTCTTCCGCCTTCTCCGTCGTCCCATCTCTACATCTGTTTCCGACGCCTGCTCTCTATTACGGTGGCCCCAAACGATACAGCGTCCTGTGAATTATGCAGGGAGGCACACACTTAACACCCTCCAAACGCTGGCTCGCTCACCGCTGCCCGTTTTTCGATGAACAGCGTGCACCCCCTGCTACCCCGCTACGCCTCGTCCCTAATGAATACTGCTTCCAATCTCCACATATTCTCAACCGCTCACGTACACGTTCACACATGTATATAGTCTGCTAAGGGGAACCTTGCCGCGGGGTGTGCTAATTCTATGCATTTAGTTGGTGGCTAGAGGTGTATTTGCACTGTAATTCAAATAATACTATTTATCCAACGCTGATGAAGGTCCATTGCAATGTGAGGATCGCGTAATGAGGTCACATTGAATTGGGGATAATGGACAGCGTCCTTCCTATCGAAAATCAAGCGTGTTATTTCTTTGCTGAAATGCACATACGATCTAGGAAGATTTTTAACACCGGATAAGTCATTAGAAATATAGGAATAAATTTATTATGCAAATTATACGACACATGAAAGTGAAGCAAATTGATGGTGTAAGAGGATAAAGTTTCATTGAAAAGTACTAACTTTCTGCAATTATTTATAACCATTACGCAATAATTTATTTAGTATTAACAAAGAATGTAATTAACATTTTCATAGTAATATATTCTCTAATGACGATCATATGTGTCACGTGCTTACCTCGGCGGGGCAGTGGTTAAATTACTGGACTCTCAAGACCCCGAACGCGGGTTCGCTGCCTCAGGTGCGTGGCTTTTCGAAGATCGGAGAATCCCCAGTGGGCGTTTTGTAATGCGGCATGTAGAAGAACTCTGGATAAATAACCAGAAAAATTAAATCCTCCGATAATTCCCGTCTTAACAAGATATGATATTCGCTTAGCAAGGAACGCTGAAAGTCATGAATGAAAATTTCTCATACCGAGGTTTGGCGTTTCTTGACGATAAATATGTGACAAAATTTATCGGTAACTCTGGGATCCTATTAGGTGCTAAATGAGAAAATCAACAATTTCAGACAATGTACGCGGTGAGCCAATGGTTATGTAAGCCTCAAAGTGCACGACCGTTACAAACAAACAATATTTATTCGTTGTAACTAATCACAATAATACACAATAAAAATGTAATTTTATAATCTGTGAATAAGACAGGTTGTCTAATATATCTCTATTGAATGCACTTTGGATATATCTTTCCATTAACATTAAAATCTCCATTCTTCTTCCTTATGTTTTATTCCATTGACTGCGTTTGTGATTTTACATGTAACCCCACCGTACAGATGCTTGATCGTATCAGAACAGCGTCGATTCGTTGCTATACTTGGGAGGAAGTCAAGTTGTTTACGTAGCACATGAGTTGACACTTTCCGAAACCGGACCAAATCTCCACCAAATGG
>BLKR01010750.1:0-47107 GCA_011170035.1 Teleogryllus occipitalis
TCATTCAGCATGCCTTCGACGGCGTCACAAAAATATTCGTGAAAGGGAGAGAAAAAGCGAAGTGGTTGCGGCAGTGCGTACACCGTCCAGTCGTGGACTTGTTTTCAGAAGGATGTCCACCTATAAAAGAGTGTGTGAATCGCACGATCTTCCGCTTCTTTCCGAGCGGCGCGGTGGCGGGATCAGCATTGGGAATGCAATACGTCCTTGCGCTCTTCGAGTGGTTGACGACAGAGCGACCGGACCTCTTATCGGGCTGATAAGACTTCCTGTGAATCATCACCCGACGGCTGTTCGAACCGGAACTCTTATCGGACCGATAAGACTTCCTGTGAGTCATCACCCGACGGCGGTTCGATAAGACTTGCAGCTCGGGGTGTGCGGTGTGTCAGTCGGTCGGCAACCAGCGAGAAGCGAACATCATCATCAGCAGCAGCAGCAGCAGCAGCAACAGATGTTTGAAAGGGAGGAGGAGCTGCAGTGGCCGAGTGAGATCAATCAGGCCGTACAACGGTTCGTCGACAATGGTTTTTCTCTTCTAAGACTCGACGATCTATCGCTGCAATCGCTGCCCATTGACATTCTACTCTATTGGGCCCCGAAGGACCTTCCTGTCATCTTCCACCGTCTGCCGGACCACGTACAGAAAGATTCGCGCATTCTGAAACACCTCCCTTGCCTCAAACATTATAACAAGGGGCGCACGCGTATAGACGGACCGCCGCCACCGCAGTGGCAGTGCGGAGGGTGTCAACGAGAAGAAGCTCTGCGTGTCGGTTTGTAAGTGTAAATGGATTGGATTGATTGCTTGCAAATTGTTGTTATTATTATAGACATCATAGCCATCACCGCTGTTCTCGTGTGCTTCGCTCTCGCGTGAAAAAAAAAGACTCCCATGGACGTGACGTCGGCGCCGCCGCCGCCGCCACCGCCGCCTCCTCCTCCTCCATACATCGTAGTGAACAAGGAAGACGATGACGTCGACGATATCTCGTGTAGCATCTGCCTCGAACAATTACAACCGCAACGGGCACGCACGGTAGGTTGCAATCATTTGTTCGATGTAATATGTATCGATCGGTGGTTGAAAAAGTATAATACGTGTCCGATGTGTCGACACGTCTTGTTACAAAAAAAAGAAACGAAAGTAGAGGAAGTGCGCCCGCCTTTAGCTGTGATTGAACGTAATGTTGAGATAGAGATAAATATCCATCGAGTTGCGAGTGAAAATTTTAGAAATAGAGTGAATTGTTTGTTAAGAAGAAGAAGGCGTAGCTATGCGGACGATTTCGAACTATTTAGAGTTCTGTGGAATTTGTATGTAACGATACGACGCGACGCCTTAAACGCGGGTGTCAGTATAGATGAATATGCCGACGATGTATTTTTCGGTTTTATTGAAGAGATGGAGGAACATCGTGTATAAAAATTTTTTCTGACGTCAGCCAATAGTCGCATCATGAACTGTCGGCAAAGCGAATGCTCCTCCTACTACTACGACCCGGAGGAGGAGTACGATGTCAGCGATGAAGAGAGAAAAACAAAACAACACCGCGTCAAATTTCCCACTCTCCGTCGTCCGGTTCATATCGAAAACAATGGTGGCAGTAGCAGCAGCAGCAGCATGAGTTTGCAACACACTCAACCACATACAAAAAACAAATCGACCTCTCGAAGTTACCACCCTCCCTCGCAACAAAAAAAAAGAAAAGAAAACCGGAGAAAACACAACAAACGCGCATCGTCACCGTGGTCGAGACAGCACTGTGCGTCACCACCATCACCGCTACCGCGACCACCGCCACCACCACCACCACCATTCTATCGACGAGACCGCGACGACCATTTTCTTTTTTACGTATAAAACGACGTGAACGCACTTTGCGGTCGTCAGTCTGCAGCATGACTTCCCAGCAAGGAGACGTCTACTACGACTCGGCAGAGGGGGAGGAGGAGGATGAGCGGCAGCAAGAAGAGGATGAGGAGTACGATGACAACGTCGAGGCGGAAGACGAAGGAATAGAATATTGCAATATACCGGATTACGTTGCCACCAAAGCGTACGTGGATGCACAAATCGAACTCGCTCGTGAAATCGCAGTGCAAGATGATAAGAAAATATTGAAAGAGAACATCGATATACAAAATTCGTTAAAATGCGTGATCGAAAATCAATCCAAATGTCTCCGCCAATGGAAAGACGACAGCCCCTTTAACGCGGATCTTTTTCGCATTTCCAATACGGCTTCTCCCATAGAAGAAAAAGATGCCGTCAACAAAGGGTACGTCGACCGCAACATCAAAGGCATCAAGACGCAGCTAGAAAAAATTCCAAAACTCCGATGCAGCAAACTGGGAAACGTCAACGTGATGAAAAAACGTCTTGTCAACGTGGCGCCACCATTGAAAACGGACGACGGGGCTACGAAAGGATATGTGGATGAGAAGATCAAAAAAGAAATCAATAATTTTTTAAAACAAATGTAATTTAATTTTTTAAAAATTATTTATATCATGTATTTTTCAAAATATATGTGTGAAGATTAAAAAAGAAATTAATAATTTTTTCTGAAGATTTAAAAAAGTATTTGTATCATTTTTTCAAAATATATTCTTTCAATATATATACACATTTTTTGTTGTTGTTATTTATCATTCCCGATTCACCTCCAGGCAGGGATTTCCCCCCCTTTTCATAGTCCATCCATAGAGCGAAGGGGGATTTTTTTTTTTTAATAGTGACGTCACCGCGGAGGGGAGGGGGGTTCACAAAAAAATAAAGGGAGGTGGAGGCGCACGCGCGTCTCTCTCATTCAGTCGTGGACGACAGAGGTGACAACATCGCAGCAGCAGCAGCTTCTCGCTTCATGGTAATTATATATGTGTGCATGAGCGCACGCACGCACGCACGCCACGTTACGTCACGCCACGTCACGCGCGCGCGAGAGTAACGTAAAACCCACTCAAGAGACGCTCTTCTCGGCCGTGTCGCGGTAGCTCAGTGCTAGCGTGCGCGCCACACCCCCCCCCCTCACAGGAAACGCTACTCCGGGCGGTTCGAATCCACCTCGCGCAGACTTCCCGTTTTTGAAAGACATCACACCACCACGCACACACCGAGTTCCACACGACGCCCACAGAGCGCGCCACCACCACCTTCACCGCCGCATTTCGCCGCCAGGGCGCGCGCAATCGGCCCCAGGAAGTGACCTCACTTCTCTGCTGATACGATAAAGCCACTTCCGCGGGCCCCACAGGCGGGACCCGGAAGTGACGTCACTCACTGATAAGATAAGATAAGACTTATCTGTGACGCGTTTCCGGGTCCCGGGGCCCTCTGACGTCACCCAACACATATGCGGGTTCTGGATCGGAAGTGACGTCACTGATAAGATAAGATAAGATAAGATAAGATAAGGCTTATCAGTGACGTCATTTCCGATCCAGAATCCGCATATTCCCCCTACTAAGAGCTTCAAATTTCGCGTTTGCAGTAATGCTGAATCGCCATTTGCTTACAAACGTCTTCAAATTATTAATTGAAAATTTCTCTTTAGGATGAGTTTTTCCTCTTCTTTAATCTTCTTGAAGTAATATTTCGATCGTACTGTTAGGAAACCAAATGTTGAGAAACTGTCAAAATAGAGGTAAAACAGAATGACACTGACTTTCTCGTAGTAAAGTTTTCTAATTTGCTTGATGTGGGCTGGTACTGCACAGTCTTGCCTTTCCTTCTTGCCTGCTACTATCTACCACCACCTTAAGTATATATTTTTTTTTATTTCGCACCTTTTCGGTTTCACAATAGCAGAACTGAAATATTATTTTAAGAATAATAAATAAGTCTAAAACCTCGTCCTAAACTATTATAACCTTTATAAGTGTATTTCACTCTAAGCCACCTTTATAAGTGTATTTCACTCTATTCTTACAAGAAATTAAAGAAAAGGTTTGGAGCTGTTTTTGAAAAAAATTTGAAAATGTTCGGCGGTCTTCATGAAAAGTACACCCAAAATATAAAGAATGTTTCTGAAAATTTCAAAGCGTCAACTAGAGCCAGAAAAAGAGGGGTTTCTTTAATTTGGAAAAAATCCTACGCTTCGTTGGGGTGCTAGTAATGTTCACAGACAGACGAACAGACGGACGGACGTTTTGCTTTCAATTATTTTTTCGGCATCAAGGACCTACAAAACAGGGATTCTGGCTACACCACATGTTAGAGAATTTTTTCTCTTTATTTAGCTACTGAATTTATCCCATTTTTTGTTCATGGCCCGGCAATTAATTTTTCTGTAGAAAATCCGTCGTTTTCTCACCCAGCATTACACAACTTTTTCAATAGTACGTATAGAGAAATATATACATAAGTATACGAGACATTGAAAAGCACTACACAAAATACACTGAATATCCTGTCACGTACACTATTACATAACAATTTTAAACAACCGAACCACTATAATACTAGGGGTCGCATTTATGAAGCTCTGCTAGCAGAGCTCTTAGGGGCCTGCTGTCTGGGAGCTTGTTGGGAGGACAAGGGGCGACTGGAATTGGCTGGGGGCCGTTCATTAATTGCAAAACCGAACAATGGCAGCCTGCTAGGCCTGGCAGGCCCCTGGCTGACGTTTATAAATACGGCTGTAGTTCCTTTTCGATTATTTAATCAGCATAATTCAAATATTTTCACTACGCTACGAGCATACGTTTTCTATCATTACATCGAAACTGCTTCTTCCCTTTGTATGTATCTTCGTGCACTCGTCTCGTTTAATGTAACACATATCATATAATGTAAATTTACCATTGTATGAAACGCTTATATTCTCTACTACTTATTTTTACAGTATATTACGTACATTTTCACATACACACAGTACATTACATACGGTATTTTCTACAGAATATTACGAACATTCACTTGAATTTTAAGGAGCTATTGTATTGCGAGTGTACGTAAGAAAGTCCGAGGGAGAATGCTATCGCTGAGTTGCAGCCAATCAGCGACTGCCTACGCACGTGACAATATTTACATCCACTTGGTTCTCTCGTTGGATAAATAATAGCTCGTTTGAAAAGCCCTTCCCTGACGAGACGCAATTCGAGTGACAGCGCAGGAACCGACAGCGCAGAACGGTATCACTGGAACGGGATAAATTCAAAATTGTCCACTCGCGATCAGAGGGCGATGCACAGTCTTCAGAAGCCTCATCCTCTGAGCCAGAAGTGCGTAACAGATCCTCTAGGCCACGAGACGCGAACCCCGCCCTTAGGACTACTGGCTACGCGATATCCTTATGGGCATAAACTCATGTGCCGTTATGACACAAATGTGAAGCTACAAGAAGATCCGATCCTCAATAGTGGTGTGGAAACAGTAAGCGAGGCAACCAGATTGCGGTGAATAGATTGACTATCTCATTGGCCAGAAGTCGAAGGTGTGGCTGAGCGAAATATATTCAGTAGTCATTACGTATCGTCGAGAAAATATCGAAGGCTTGCTCTCTCATTGCCTCTCCTACTTCTCTCCTTCTTTTATAATGATTATCCCCGTGAATTTTTCGTCTATTTGTTAAGAAATCCTGGTTGAAGACTAAACGATTAGATAGGTTAAAGACATAAAAGCCTTCAGGGTCCAAGGTACACGCTAAAATGACAAGTTTCAGGCAATAATGCCCGTTATTTTACGCGCTTCGTGAATAGGCAACGATGCAAGATTCAATTTATAGTGAGGGAGATACCCGCCCTCCCTATTCAGCGGCTTCTTAATTTCTTCTCCTTCTTTCTTTCACCTCCGCGTCGCCCTTCTCCTCGCTTCGCGAGACAGCTCGCTCCCCCCCCCCGGCCCGCGCGCCCGCCCTGCGCCCGAGATATCGACCTCGCGAGCGGAGGCAGTCTTTATCTTTAAACAGGTAGTTAGCGCCTTCGAAGATTGAATTATGGTCTCCCCACGCGAGCGGCGTCACTAAATTAATGGGAGACTGTAATCGGCCGTGAAAGGCTGCGCTGACGTCACTAGTATTGCCCCCCCCCTCGCCTGCACCGGGGCATGAAGGCTTCTTCGCCTGCACTTTGCCCCCAGGCAGCGCTTGTGGAGCTCTCCGCGCCATATTAATTTTCTTCGCGGATCGCAAACCACCAGCGCCATGTTCTTTCTCAATAGGTTGTATTACAAGGTGTTTCGTCGTGACATGGAATGTTGCTCAGAGAAATGCCTGTGTTTGAGCTGAGCTTGAGATGAAGTGGACGGAATGAATCCAAAACGTTTTTAAATGAAATAATAATAATAATAATAATAATAATAATAATAATAATAATAATAATAATAATATCAATTGTAATGATGTTTTATAATTCCACGTAGGTTTTCCCCCAGTCTCTCCTCGCACATCAAAAAATTTATTTTCAGTTATAAGAAGCTTAATTTCTATCCATCTTCAATAGAGATAATTAAGCGCATGTCTTTCATAAGTAGATTAGCATTGATTTAAGTCAATTTATTTAGAATAATTTCAAAGAAAATACAAAATAGATTAATGATATTGAACACGTAATCTAATGAGTTTATTTTCGCGAACTAGTATTTTTAAATTTTTATTTTAATAACACAAGTAATGATATCAACAATACTATCGCTCTGTTTTTTTCTTTTTATAAACATCTAATATTAGCAATACTATTTTTTATTTTATCTCTACCCCAATTGTTGTATTATTACAACAGTTAAGCAATAGCCCGTATGTTCAACCAGGAGAACCTCTGCAGAGAAATTTATTTTGTGGGTTCGTAAGGAATCGCGGCGATATTTCTAACATAAGAAAGCTTAAAATGGCTTATAAAACGCTTATAAAAATGGCGCAAAAATCACATTCAGTGAACTCTCTGTAGATTCATTGATCGTGTTTCCGTAGCGTCAACATCTAGGGTCATGACTCATATAAGTACAGTTCACGTTTTCCCTCGAGATGTGGCAGTGATCTTCTCCTGCAGGATGGTGATTTCCAGCCAAACACACGTCGGCAAGCGGGATTTTGATCAACCAGAAATCTCCCACCAGCGGGGCACCGCCCCAGCCGGGACAAACTCTAAGCTCCCGACCGGTCTCCCGGAATATGTTTTAGTGTAGTGCATGTTAGTGTAAGTGTGTGTGTGTAAGGGGGAGAGGATAGGACAAGGAAGAGGAAGCACAAATCGCGCGCGGTCCGTGGCCCGTTTGGTAGGGTACTGCTCCGGCATTCGCCTGGTGTTGATCGGAGAAACCACGGAACACTACCAATTAGAGCAGCCGGCCGCTAGAATTCTTCTCCAGACAGCGACTGGATTCTACCTAGCCGAAAAGCTAGTGTCGAAAATCCTGCCGCGGTAGGGAGTGTAACCTAGGATCTCCCGGTCAGAGGCGCTGCAGTGACATCAGTTGATGCACTGAGCTACTGCTCCCGGTTGACCTCCTGAAGGGCCGCGGAGGAAGAGGTCGTGAGCGGAGCGAGGGCGGGGAAGCTGCGCGGGGGGGGGGGGGGGTACAGAACTGGTTTGCGGATGTTTGTCATCTTTACATCTAATGCAATGTTACGTAATTACTGCTCAGCACTCCTTTTTTAGTCATTCAAAGTTTCGAAATTAGCATGTGGAAAGAGCTGCCGCTATTATCAGTAACTGCTCGGGTAGACAACAAACAGCAGCAGAGAGAATGTACGTGAGTGACTCCGCCAGAGAGAAGTTTTATTTTAAAGCCCTTTTGTAACAGAAACTCGCCTCTCAGCCCGCTACTCGCCGCGGACCTGGCTTTTGGCGAACACTGGGCAAAGCAGCTCACCCAGCAGTTCACTCTGCAGAGGCGCTCACCGGTCGCAAGGCGGGAAAGGCACAGAGGACGAATAAACAGACGAGGATTATTACAAGTGAGCAAATGAAGTATAATGTATTAAATGTGTCTATAGTCAAAAATCGATCTAATTACTGTTTATGTAACTGGCAAAATCAGTTAAAATTATTATGTAGTGGAAAGTAGTTTTTGGGAAATCATTTTTTTAAATTAAAATTGGCCAGCGAAAGCTAGAATAATTCGAAGATTTATAAGAAAAACGTGAACTACTGAAGGTAGCAACTTCTAAAAATAATGTATATTTCAACACTTTGTAA
The DNA here is from genome assembly GCA_011170035.1 of Teleogryllus occipitalis. Taxonomy (NCBI): domain Eukaryota; kingdom Metazoa; phylum Arthropoda; class Insecta; order Orthoptera; family Gryllidae; genus Teleogryllus; species Teleogryllus occipitalis. The sequence continues at coordinate 8,140 of BLKR01010750.1, forward strand.
TATAACTAATGTTGGATGCAACTAATAAATGACTGTATAATACATTAGAACACTTCTTTTTGCTCAATAAACGTCTTCAAATAACTTGGTTTTGTAATCCAAAGTTGTATGCAACATCGTTTTATGACTGACGCAGCCAAAAATACTAAATTACGCTAATTCTACGAATTTTTTTCCGACTCCGTAGTGTTATTTTCATCACACTGATTAAGACATGCGTATGATTCCTTCGGTGGATACAAGTCTTAAAGCACAAGCTTTAGACAATTGAGTAAAGTAATTCTGTAATTGGAATTCACTCTGCATTTTTCTGGGTAACAAACCACATTTTTCATGATGATTGATTGATTGATTTTTTCGTGTTTTGAGGTGGGTCAACAACTTTGCCCATTAGTCCCGTTAGAGTGATGCATGTTGTTCCTCGGGACATGGCGGTGATCTTCCCCCGCTGGATGGCGAGATCCAAAGCCCCAGGCACCGCCCCAGCCGGGACAAGCTCTAAGCTCCCGACCGGTCTCCCGGAATTTGTGGTAGTGTTGTGCATGTTAGTGTAAGTGTGTGTATGTATAAGGGGAGAGGATAGGACAAGGAAGGGGAAGGACAGATCGCGCGCAGTCCGTGGCCCGTTTGTTAGGGCATTTGCGTGGTGTTGATCGGAGAAACCACGGAAAACTACCGATCAGAGCAGCCAAAATTCTCCTCCAGACAGCACATTTTTCAGTTCTTGTATATATATATATATATATATATATATATATATATATATATATATATATATATATACGGGGGATTGTGGAACCTTTCTTTGCCACATCGTCGTTACAGCAAACGAGGGATTGACGAAACGACTACAAATTCAAAGTTGCTCTTGTCTTCTCGTGGAGAATTCTGATCGCCAAAACGAAACATTTCCCCGAATCGGTACTTCGCTCGCAGTAGAACAGCAGCGGCTAGCGAGGAGCCGGCGCCGACGGGGCCAGTTGTCCGGCCAGCGCTGAACATGCGGCGGCGGTGGCACCGAAAGGGGGCGGGAGGGGGCGGGAGGGGGCGAGGCGAACGCAACCGAAGTGCGGGTGCGGCGTAAGCACACGAACAACAGAAAGCACTCCGCTGATGCCGCCCCTCCGTCAACCCCCGCCCTCAGCACCCCCGACACCACCGCGGCCGCCGCCCTCCCCGCTGCGCCGCATGGGCCTCGGCTGCTGCGAAAGCCACGTCCCGTTCACGTACTCTTGCGGCGTCATCTCCATCACTTGGTGCGCCTTCTCCTAGGCCATCAGCTCTACCTATCCAGTCCGTCACCGGCTCCACCCCAAACACAACCACCAATTGATTGATTGATTGATTGATTTTTTTCGTGTTTCAGGGCGCGTCAACCGAGTGTAATTAGTCCTGTTAGTGTAGTGCATGTTTTTCCCTCGGGAGTTGGCTGTGATCTTTGCTCCCACGCCGCCGTCTCTCTCACTTTCATCTTCATTTGACAGAGGTGGTTTGACGTAATTGCGAAGTCCCAGACCACCTAGGGCTTTAAACCCATTGGATGCTGTTTTACTATCTCATCTAGATATGTCAATTTCGAAATTTTCTCTAATTCTAGGGTCTTCTAAGAATTCTAGGGTCCGGTAGAATCTGCTCTAATCAATAATCTTCAGTAAATATTGTCTTCTTACTACCAGGCGATTGCCGTAACGTACCCTACGAAATGGACCTCGGACCCCGCGCTTTTGATTGATTGGTTACTGGAACCGGGCGTGTCAACTTCTAACGTCATTAGCCCCGTGAGTGAAAAGGGCATTTCATCGGAGAAGTGCCAATGATCTTCCCCCGCTGGATGGCGAATCCGGATCTGAATTACACGTCAGTTTCCGGGGAGTTTTCCAAACCAATTGCCTCCCACCAGCAGAACACCGTCCAAGCTCCCTCAAGCCCTAAGCTCCCGCCCTGCAGTTTTGCTTGGTTGACACGACCGTACAGTCGTTGGATTGAAAAGATCACCAGACAGTGGCAGTTCGCTGTTCAGTGAGTGTTGTAAATGATATGTTTGCGTTGGTTAGTTGGTGATAGTTAGTTGGTGGGGTTGGGAAAATCTGAGTGCAACAAATCTGCAGAGAGCAATTGGTACGCCTCCAGAAACCTGAGAGTGAACGAGTTTTGTTATACCGCAGTGAAACACCCAAGCAAACAATAGAAGTGAACTCTACTTTTCGAGTGAACATTAGAAGTGAACACTCTCGAGTCAATAGTGGAACCGAACTTTACAATTCAACATGAAAGTCAGTCTCAAATTAAATATGCCACGAAAGTATGCAAGGCGAAAAACATCAGCCATCGGTGCGTGATGCAGTGAGTTGGAACATAATTGTGGTGATAAGGGCGGCGCCGACTTGCCTTGCTGTTGCGTCAACTGCCACCACCAAAATCCACGTTCTGCTTTTCTCGACATCCGGTCATCTACATAACTGAATAGATTCGTCAGTAAGAGCTAAATCATACGTTTTCTTACGTTAACCTAATGCGTTGTTTACAAAAGTGTGCTAACAACAAATTCTATAAGAGATGCAGTAAAGATTTATTCTGATCTAAATAAATGCAAAGAAAGCTATTAGGTGAAAAAAAATTAATTTATTGATTGACTGATTACTAGTGATTGCAGAAGCGCCAACTGTAGTAACGTGTGTAATGTATGTTTTTGTCAGTGTACGTAAAGTACACTGACAAGTACGAAGTACGAAGACAAATATGGTGTATATTTTTTGCTCGAGAGGCGGCGGTGATATTTCCCCTCTGGATGGCGAGATCCGGCTCCGACCTACCATCGTCTAGTGGTTTTCCCAACCAGGTATCTCCCACCAGCGGGGCACCGGCTCTGCCATGATAAGCTCTAGACTTAAGACCTGTCTCGCAGCAAGTGTATTAGTATAGTGCATCTAAGTGTAAGTGTGTGTAAGGGGTAGGATAGGAGAAAGAATGAGAAAGAAAGATTGCTTGTTATCCGTGGGTCGTTTGGTAAGGTACTGTTCCGGCATTCGCCTGGTATTGATAGGAGAAACCAAGGAAACTGCCGGCCGCTAGGCAACGAGAAAACTCGACCTAGATATCTGATTAGTGTCGAAAATCCTGCTATCGTCGGGACTCGAACCCTAGGACCTCCCGCTCAGAGCATTGGAATAAATCAGTTGATGCTCAGAGCTACCTCTCCCGGTGGAAATAATTTAAGTTATATATGAATTAGTAATGATGGGGAAATAAGTGTAAAGAAATCTTATGGTGAAAAAGATAACTGTGTAGTAAGGGAAATTCAAAGAGGATAAGAAAAAAATTAAACTGATGTAAAAGCATTTGTGTGTAACTTTTAGTATTTGAGATTCCATGTTACGTTAAGTTTTGAGAATTTGTTGCCACTGAAATTAAAAGAAATGGTGATCCGAAAATAAAAATATGATGTAATACTTGTAAGATATTTAAATCAAAATTGACAGTAAGTATTTAGGATAATAGAGAAGTTGAAACTATAGTAAAAATAAAAAGGTAAGATATTTAATTTTTTGTACTATTATAATTTGAAGGGAAAAGTGTAAACAACACTTTTGTTTGTTTCTTTTCAGTTTTATTTATTTTTGTGAAATGGAATGTTTCAATTCACATCACGATCAAGAAGAAAGACTGATTGTGTAAAAAGATTGTTCAAGTAGTCAATTTTCTTTGGTTTGGTCAAAGTTTGTGTTGTGTATTTGTGAATGTAAACCGAAGTCAGATCGTGAAGACCCATTTATTGAACACAACATAAAATACACGTCGGCTCGCGTGAGGCGCAGCCAAATAAAGAAAACATACAAATTTGTCTTCTTTTGCCGGGAAGTGGCAATCTTGGCGTGGTGGCGGCTGCCAGTCCCGGTTCCGCTGGTAGGCGCCCAGGGGTGCCTCCGGGTTGAGGGCGTGGTCGCCAGGTCTGTGACGCGCTGTGACGGCAGGCTGCGACTGGCTGCCTCCGCTGGGCGAAGTCGCCGGGTTGAAAGGCCAGTCGAGAGGCCACATGGGTTGCTAGGCAGCTTGGACGCCTGGACGCAGCATGACAATGCTTCGTCGGCTTGGCAATGCTTCGGGCATGACAATGCTTCGCGGCATGACAATGCTTCGGGTCGGTGCCCGCTGCCCGAACTGCTGTCGCGTGTAGTGTCAATGTCCGACGCGTACACAGCAGTTTGTGTGATTGGTTTTTCAAGGAACCAGTGAACGGATTGAAGACAAATAAAGAGATTTGTAATTTTGTTTTGTTTAATATTGTGTGTATTTTACTTGTCATATGCCTGACGGTCTTTGTTAGACACTTGTTAGTTAAGATTCGCATGAGATCATTGTGTAATTTATTTACTATTATTATAAAAAATGTGTGCAACAAAGCTAAGCTTACTATTGCAGAAAGACGTAGACTGCCTAATGAGATTTCCCCCGACTAGCTGCTTTACCTCCACGGTCGAGAGGCGGGTGAGTCCCTGTTTATTGTCCTTAATAGATGACAGTCGCGCAGGTTGAATGCCAGGCTCTCGCATAGAACACAGGTAAAAGGAGAACGTACAGCTGTCACTCTTCTCAAATTTTGTCTTCAATTTCCATCTTTAGTTATTTTAAAATGCAATTGTATATTCAAATTACTTTCAAAGTAATTTTGTATATCTTTTTGAATCTGCTACACTTCAATCATTGTTTTTCTTTCAAGTTTTTAAATAGTTTTTATCAATAGCTACTCATTGCATTATGTTTTGTAATATACCCTTTAAATGAGGTTAGGTGAAAAAACGGCACTGTGGGTCAAATCCTCGTCACATAAGTAAAATAATAATAATAATAATAATAATATTAATATTATTTATTATTTTTTAATATTGATTTATTTTTTCGTGTTTCCGGGCACGTCAACTACGTTGGTCGTAGGTCCCGTATAGTGCATGTTTTACCCGGAAGATGGCGGTGACCTTCCCTCGCTGGATGGCGAGATACCGTCGACTAGTGGGGTTTCCCTTTCAACAGGACTATCCTACCAGCGGGGCACCGCCCCAGCCGGGACAAGCTCTAAGCTCCCGACCGGTCTCCTGGAATATGTGGTAGTGTAGTGCATGTTAGTGTAAGTGTATGTGTGTAAGGGGAGAGGATAGGTCAAGGAAGAGGAAGGACAGATCGCGCGCGGTCCGTGGCCCGTTTGGTAGCGTACTGCTCCGGCATTCACCTGGTGTTGATCGGAGAAACCACAGAAAACAAAGCAGCCGGTCGCTGGAATTCTCCTCCACACAGCGACTGAATTCGACCTAGCTGAAAAGCTAGTGTCTAAAATCCTGCCCCCGTGGGGAGTGTAACCTAGGACCTCCCTGTCAGAGGCGCTGCAGTGACATCAGTTGATGAACTGAGCTACTGCTCCCGTTTTTTAATATTGCAAGTGGAAATGTTCAGTCTTATTTTAAAGCATCAAGAAAGTTGAGGTTAGCTGTGAGATTGGTGTTACGGAAAACGTTAACGACATTCTATTTCTGAATGCCAATCCCAAAGTGTGTTCGTTTTCTGGTTGGAAATTCATTAGCCTGTTCAAGTACGATGATAATACGGGTAATGCGTACTTTTTACTTATGTTTTGCGAAAGTTAAATCTGTGTTAGTCCATTTAATTGTCGAAGTTCATTTGCGTCCAAGTTCTCTGGCTGGGAGAGGAGGGGGGCAGGCGGAATATATTGGAAGTAAAGAGTACTGGTCCTTGATAATGTTCAATTTTTATTTTATTAATTTTTTTGTACGCTGAAAATGTATCTAGTCTTATTGGTGACTCGATTAAAATGTATTACTCAATAAAATTTCCTAAGCACGTTTCCTTAAGTCGTTGAATTGTGCACTTTTTTTTATTAAATTAATGTTGAAATGAAATTGAATTAGTTGATGAGTAATTGTTTTGAATTATTCCGTCACATCGCAAAACAGCTTCAGAAACGTAGGTAATATTTCAATGTATAATTATTTATACAACGTACAATTATTTATATCGAATTTGCATGGCACTGTTTAGTTAATTTTCTATTTTACAACCATGTAGTAAAATCATTTTATATCAGTGACAGGAATGTATTTGTAAGTCATTTATCTCTAAACAAAGTATTTCTTACCACTACGTCATTCCACAATGACTAAGATATGATCCACATATACACACATATACAAAGCTCCGAAGTTGAATCGGAACCTCCTCCGTGAGCGGTAGCAGAATTTAGCCGCGTCATAAAAGAGTATCTGTCTGCATGAGCCGCCGCACAGGGAAAGCGAGGCGAGGGCGCTCCGCACGGAATGGGGCGGCATTATGCGCATAAACAAGAGCTACCGGCTCGCCAACCTGTAATTAGAAGCAGTGGGAGCTCGAAGCCGTCCCGCCGACGGAGCCCAAAGCGGCCTTAACACACGAAAAGCTACTCCCCGGGCCACAACCCCCCCCCCACAGACGTCCTATTTGTTATGTGCTATTTTGTAGCTATGTTAAATATCCATAACGTCTTGAATTATATTTTATTACAGTAAAGATGTGTATCTGCTTCTGGGTTACACATCGATCAATATCATAGACGGAAAGGAGAACAAGTCTATATCCACCCAACGGCGCAAGTACACAGCTCAAAAATGACGTTCAATATCTATTTCCGCACTGACTGCTTCGCCATTTCACTTCTCCAGAACCAACGTTTTGACTGAATAGTCGTTTTCGGACCCGTCATCTACTTAGATCATTAAAACGTAAGTAGAGTGCACATCCCACTTTGCCACGCGGCGTTGACATCCCCCGTTGGACGTAAAATCCGGCAGCGACTTAAGGTTTCTTAAACGGCCACTGTTTCTTGCCAGTTATCGGACGACTGTGTGATCCATGATGTGTGAACATTTGCCAGTGAATACTGACTCCCAGATATTAATTCTGGTCGGATACTTGGGGATTGGACAGATAATCAATTGAATCGTGCTGAGGAGAAAGGGAACAAACCATTTCTTACCACTTTTGAGGAGTAAGGAAACATTAGATAAAACTCACACATGTTATATTATTCTGTCTACTTTTTCTGTGTGAATTCACTAAAGATAGTCTAAACACTGTTATCACTGTGATTACTTTCTTCACAGTACCATTTGCCTTGCCGTAAAGAGCAACTTTCTAACATAAAAAACAAATGAGACTTTTGACTTGTTTCCTCAGGTTTATTCCATAGTAAAACATCGAAACTCATTATATCCGCATTTCGTCTATAAAATGACTAGGTTTACTTTAAATAGCTTATAAAATCGTCCATTCGTGGCACAAATTAACACTAGGGCTGCAAAGGATTATAAAAACTGTGTTTATACAATTGCAAAGGACAAAAGAGGGGGTTACTTGTGATATAGGATCACAATGATGAAACTTTGAGTGAAAAACTGAAATGATAATGGTATCTAACTACTGTGCATCTATGAAAATTAGATCCACATGTTCTTAAATTGCTGTGCCACCATGACAAACAGAGCAAATGAAATGGGAAACATATTACGGAGAGAAATGTTGCTCTTGCTTAGTTCATATAAAGAGATGATACGTATCACTTCATTTTGTAGGGAATAAGTATTTAGGAAAATTTCTAGGAAGAGTTCCGGCTATCAGAGAAAGTAATTGGCTAATGGTCAAATAGCAATAGTAGTAAGCATAAGGGATTTATACATCCAAACATTTGGTTGATGTACGGAGTCTTAGAGAGTATTGCCCTCTCTTTCTATCCAATACAAGTTTGCATAAAACTCTCTCTTTCTACTGCAAGATTTGTTGCCAGTTCAGAAGGTTGGAGATGATTCGGTTCGTCCACCGTGTTTCACGCGCAAATATTTATCGTGTTTACTCGACGATAGTTTCAATTGTGTTGATCTGAGATTTTGTTTGTTTGGTTGGTTAGTGATTCCTGGCGTGTCAACAGCTTAGGTCATTATTCCCGTAAGTGTAGTGCATGTTTCCCCTCGGAAGATGGCGGTGATTTTCCCCGCTGGATGGTGAGATCGGCGCCCATTGCTTCACACACATTTTATAAAAACTCTCACGGTATTCAAACATTTCTCCCTCGATGGAGGATGATTACTACACGAAACATCGCGATGATGTACTACGACACTAATGCAACTACACTATGGCAACTACCAATGTTAGAGGAGCAGTAAAATTGACACAAGGTTTTTTTAGCACCGACTACCTAAAACTATCACGCTAAAAACTATCTCTGGTTTAAAGAAACATTCACTTAGTGTACAAAAACTGTGCATAGGAAAAGACAAAACTCCGGATTACGAGGCCTCAGTAATAAGGTGGTAGGCGGGCCTTACCCTCCCGCCCAGCTACAGCATTTTGCTTTGGACTATTGCTCGGTGCTAACTTAGTGCTAAGTTTAGAAAAAAAAATATATTCTAAAGCAGGAAATTGGATTTAATAAATAAACCCAATCACATAATCATCAAATACCACAATCATCAATTAAACAGCATTGCCCATTACGGCCATTATGCTAGCTCAGTGCACATTCACGCAGTAGGTGCGTTGCGGGTTGCATAGTGGTTTCTTTGCAAATATCCCTTCCCACCCACCTTTGCAGGGGTGTCTTACCTCTTCAGTATATTTCCGCCATAGCAAATCCCCAGTAATAATGTATGTCAAGTTTTGTTGAAGTGGCATCGTTCCCGCGTTGAAAAGTATAGATTGAACACAAAATGACACATATACTCAAGCATAATTTTTTGGTGTATTGCTATTTTCGACAATGTGTACATTTGACAAGCCAAGTTTTCACTGACGATCAGATAAACAATAGTATTACTCGTACATGTAATAATAATGATAGTTATTATAGGTTGATTATAATACCACAAACATGTGTATTTTGCACACATTTTGGAAAAATGAAACAAATACCTATTTTTTTACTTTCTCGCCTTATGAATTTTTTGTAAGAAAAGAAAATTATGTAATCGTCTGCCAGCAAACATCGAATTTTGCCAGAAAAACCTTCATTGCCGGACTCTGATAAATATTTTACGTCAAAAAACAGTTTTTTAACTGTTTTTTGACGTAAAATAAATAAATAAATAAATAAATAAATAAATAGAAAAAGTGGATAAAGTCTGTGGCTAAATTTAGAAAAGTAATCCTCTAACTGTGGTGTAGTCACAATCTGTTTTGTTGGTTGTTGATATCGAAAAATCGATTGCCGTTTTTAAGAAAATTTTGAAAATGTTCCTAGGGCGTTATATAAAGTCCCCCAAAAATTAATCAACGTTTTTCAAAATTGCAGATTTTCAGCTCACGCAAAAATGACAGGAGTTTCTTGAATTTGGAAAAAATCCTACGCACGGTTTAGGCGCTAGGTGTGTTTACGTATGACAGACGGACGGAAGAACGGACAGACGGACGGACGTTTTGCTTTCAATTAGTTTTTCGTCATCAAAGACCCACAAAACAGGGATTCTGGCTACATCATATGTTAGAGGACTTTTTTTTTAATTTATCAACTGGGTTTATCTACTTTTTCGTTATCAGGGCCCGGCAATGGATTTTTTCTGCCGAAAATCCGCCGTTTTTTCGCGCAACATTACATAACTTTCTCTATACTACGTATATTACTCCGTATATACGTACGTACACGAGAAATGAAAAAGGAATAATTTTCTAGCTCTGTCTCACGAAATAAAACAACTTTCTAACGAACTTCCTAGACATAATTCCCTCAGGCACTGGATTCTATTTATCGTTCTTTTATTTCTGTACTATTATTGATCTCAAATTGTTTGAGTGAGGCGGACATAACAAGCCTCTTGAGCTAATGAATGCTCTTTCAGGAGAATTAAAAAAGATGCAATTTATAAAATGTATGCGTGCTTTGCATCTTTCTCGTAATCACATCAAAAGAGGCAACACAAGAATTTATAAAATGTTCACAAATGTGTTTTTGCCATTTGTGTGCGCGACCACTCACCGATTCGTTTTCGCGGAAAATTAAAATAACGGCCGTATTATGAAAATTCAGTTCAGTTTCCCTATAGAATTAATTAATTCCATCCGCCAAAACATGGCGGATGCAGTAAGCGTCAACAAAAATGTAAAAAAAAGAGCAAAAGCGAGGGAGACAAGTTCAACTGCGGAAGACAAAGAGGAATTAAGAGGAAGCGTACAACTGGCATCGCCGCCATTTTAACTACTCCATGGGCGCAAGAGGTCCGTTCGTCCGAGTGCTCTCTGCTCTCTCTCGGGGATACAACCCCCGTGGGATTCTCCCCACCACTTCCCCATTTTAATTAGAGAGCAGCTCTCTAAATTGAAAGCGCTGCAACTGGCTGCGCCGGAAAGGTGCATGCGTCACTCCGGGCGCGCTCTCTTTTGTCGTCGCTTTTTGCGCGCGGGCGTTTCTAGCGGCTGGCTCTAGTGCCCTTCATTTCGTCCAATTACGACACTGCACGCGCTGTGCGACTGCCGCCGTCCTCATCTCTCAACAGCTGCATAACAGATTTTAAATCGCCTTTGTGGGTGGGTTTGGTTTACTTCGGATTACATTGTATTCATCTGACATGTGGTTAGACGGAAGAGCCAAATGGCCCGAGCCTCGCCATATTAATAAAGGCATTTATTATTATTATTATTATTATTATTATTATTATTATTATTATTATTATTATTATTATTATTATTATTACATTGTTTTGTAATTGAAATGGCGCATGAGACTTACGCGAAAAGCAATATTTTCCGTAAATCTTCAGAAGGTAATCGATCTACTTTTTCATGCATTCACAACGAATTTTTCATAGTTAATTTTCATCATTGAATATTTAGCGCTTCTGGACGATCAGTTACGTTTAGTCTTTCTGTCGCCCGGTCTGTTGTTCTTTGACCAACTACAATACCGTCGAACTTTTCTTTGGATCGAAATCAAGCTGATACTGCATATTACCACTAGATTACTAAGGTGAAGTATCTGTAACTCACCACAAATCGTAATGAAAAAAAGAAATTTTAGATTGAACTCATGCTTAATAAAGTGAATTGTTAAATAAACGATGTCGTTGCTACAGCAAACTGAACATCTGTTTGAGACGTTTTTCAAAGTCTACGTACAGAAATATTTACGAGCCAGTTTGTATTCTCAAATTATCTTCTTTTAAATAAGAGAGCGGCTAATGAGCAGCCTTGTCTCAACCCCTTATTCATTTGAAATTCTAGGGAGAGTCATTTACCTACTTTGGCAGAGCTGTTATTATCACTATATAATGCATTGATAGCATTAATATAGGTTGGCTCGATACCACCTTCTATCATACATGGCCATAACTCGTTTAGTGGCACTATATCGTATGCCTTTTGCAAGTCAACATACATGAGATGGACATTCCTTCTTCTTTCAACTTGTTTCTATATTACATTTTTTTAAGGTGAAAATACCATCAATACAAGACCTTCCTGCCCTGAAATTATTCTGTTCCTCCTATTCTGTATAATGATATCCCAATCTACATTTTAGTATACTACCGTAAAGACTTCCTACTGTGCACACTACGCTTATCCCACAATAGTAGTTGCAGTCTCGCCTACTTCCTTTCTTATAAATTGGAGTAATGAAGCCATTTGTTCACTCACTTGGTGGGTGACTTAACTGTAGACACTTATTCAAAATTATGTATTTCCATTACACTATCAGGTGCTGACTTTAAAACTTCTACAATGATATTACCTGGTTCCAGGGCCTTTCTATTCTTCATGAGGGCCAAGGCTGCTCTTATTTCATTTGAGACGATAGGCATTTTAGGTGTTTCTATGCTTCGCGTCTCTTCTTGTTGAAGGGCTTGCAAAAATAGTGTTCTATTTTCAGTTAAAGACCTCTGAAGTGGTTACTCCATTCCCACACACTAATTGGAACTATTCCTGACCTGTCTTTGTTTTTCATTCACTTTCCTTTTATTAATCTCAAAGCTCTCTTATACTTCGTGTTCCCTAGACGTGTTCCACTTCCTCACGTCTGTTCCCAATATTCATTTTTAGCTTTACTGATTTCTCTTTTAATCTCTTTCCTTATTCTTTGATATTCAATTTTATCTGTTATCCGCTTTTGTAGATAACCACTTCCTGTACATTAGTGTTTTCTTTTCTACGAATGCCTCTGTGGTTTTATTACATTACAATTGGCATTTTCTATTTTTCTTCCAATCCTCTTTTTCACCCAAGGCATTATAGGCAGACCGGTGGATACACCGTTTCATGGATTCATCCATTGCGTCTGGTGTTTCTTCCTGCACCGATAATATTTTGTTTGCCAGACCACTTGATATAAAAATTTTGTAGAGTCTTCCTACAGACTTTCAAGATTATGTCTTGTTGCCGACATTACTTTCTCTCCGCCATAATTTTGATTATACGGCTCTCGATAAGGTTTTTTAATGGAAAGTACATCTCAGATAACAATACATAATGGTCTGAATAACACTAGACCCCTCTTTACTCGTACATCGTTGAATTTTCTTTTATTGCACTGTTTCGCAAAAATTGAGTCGATAATGGACCTCAATTTCCGAGAATGTTGAATCCATGTGTACTGAAGTCTTTATGTTTAAACTATCCATTTGTTATTTTGGAAACGTTTTGATGACAAAGCTAAATTAAGCTCTCTCCGTTATCATTTGATCTGTTTTAGCCGTGTGGCCCCACCATCCAGTCACTCACGTGACAGACACCACTGAAGTCTCCCAGTAAAATTATTTCCTTGCATTTACTGATTGTTCTCAGCAACGTCGTCGTTTCATTTTTATCTCGTGGTATTTAATCGATTATTAAAAAGAATTGTGAGTCAACGTTCCAACAATTTTCGCTCAATAGAAATGTTAAGCATTACGCTCGGCACTAAAATGCCTGGCAGCTGGCACTACGTTAGAAACAGTGTGGTTATGAATTTTCTGAATTTCCTATCTTTCGCCAGTATTGCTGGAATGGGAGTAGTTTATAAACCCCCGTAGTGAATAGATTTAATACATGTGTGTCAATAAGATCCCTATTCAAATAAAATCCCGATACAAATAAGATCCCCATTCAAATAAAATCGCCATGTTTTGATAAAACGTATAGTTTTCGCATAATTTGTGCTTGAAAGTAGAGCAATTTATAAAAGAAACATTTTCTAAAACACGCCCCAAATTCGAAAATATCAATTTTAGAAATAATATGAAAAGTGTGTATTGTATAGAACAATTTATTTTATTTCATATTATTAATATAGTTTAATAAAATTCACCAAATACGTCATGATGCAAAAAATAATTGTTTTTTTCAAAAAGCTAAAGAGTTGGTGAAAATTAATTTTAAAATGTTTGTATTAATTTTACTAATACAACTTTACAAACAATCTCTACAAATAAACAGAAAACATGACGTACATACTCTCATTTTCAGGCACTTTTCACATTCACAGGATGATTTGTGGTTTAAATTATATGGACAAATTTTTAGTTAGTTTTATGTCTTGTAACGTCTTGATTTTGTCTACAATGCTTAATAAACAGCTATATTATGTTTCAGTTCTCGCGTCAATTCTATTAATACTGTACTCGGAATAGATCAATGAGAACTACAATTGCTGCAAGTGTGAGTAATGTTTTATGCTCTTGAAAGTTGCTCGTGCCAACTCGGTTTGTGTCATACAAAAAGGCGGCTATATCAAGAGCTTCTCGCGTGATGCGTCGGTCGACTCTGCATGTCAACGTCAGAGTGCGCGCGGGAGCTCTGCGACTCCATGGACACCCGCGGGATAAAAATAATTTCTGTGAATTAGCAAGAAAGGATGCAATCGGGTAACGAGTTTTGGATTTTTCAGATAAAATGAGTTCGGGAAAAGAACTGAAAATCACAAGGGAATACACCGGGAGCGGTAGCTCAGTGCATCAACTGATGTCATTCCAGCGCCTCTGACCGGGAGAGCCTAGGTCGAGTTCTGACAGCGGCAGGATTTTCGACACGACCTTTTCAGCTAGGTCGAATTCAGTTTCTGTCTGGAGGAGAATTCTAGAGACCGGCTGCTCTGATCGGTAGTTTTCCCTGGTTTCTCCGAGCAACACCAGGCGAATGGCGGAGCAGTACCCTAACAAACGGGCCACGGACCGCGCGCAATCTTTCCTTACTTTTCCTTGTCCTACCCTCTCCCCTTACACACACACACTTACACTAATATGCACTACACTACCACATATTCCGGGAAACCGGTCGGGAGCTTAGAGCTTGTCCCGGCTGGGGCGGTGCCCCGCTGGTGGGAGAGTCCTGGAGGAGGGAAACCCCACTAGTCGACGGTAGGTCGGCGCCGAATCTCGCCATCCAGTGGGGGAAGATCACTGCCATCTCCCTAGAAAAAAAGATGCACTACACTAACGGGACTAATGACCAAATCAGTTGACGCGCCCGGAAACACGAAAAAATCAATCAATCCATCAACTTCCTCCCGAAGTAGTTGGCTCTTTCGTCAAGCGAGCCGCCTTGGATGTGCGGTGATGCGTCCGCGTAGCCGCGCGCCCCACCGCACAGAGGTTTGTTTGTCTAGTGCCCTTCCCACATTCCCCCAACGCCCCCCTCCCATCTCAGCCCCCCCCTTCGGCGAGCCCCGCGCGATCGCCGCTCCGCCGCGGCGCCAGGGGGGGCGGTTTCCTCTATATTTTTTAGATCTCCCGCGCCCCAAATTAGATCTGCTACTCTTGTCAGTCATGTAAGAGATTCCGCACAGATGTTCACGCATTCTCTTCAATGTGAACTCTGACTTGTGCTTTACGCTGGCAGTCGGCACTTCCACGTTGCCATGACGTACTCAGGTATAAATAATAATAATAATAATAATAATAATAATAATAATAATAATAATAATAATAATAATAATAATAATAATAATAATAATAATAATAATAATAATAATGTCTTTATTGCTGGCGAGGCTCAAGCCTTAAGGCCTGCTCTTCCGCCTAACCACTTAAATATTTACATTTTCATAATTACAATTGAGGCGTTCGAGCGGAGATAGTGATTGATCAATTTGATCAATAGAGCATAAACGTTTGTTGTTTGTTTCCTTTGGATCTATTTTAATCAATTTTATAAACTTTTGAATTTTTGGGTGGTACGCTACTAATTGTAAGATTTAGAGTTAAAATGTTTATTAATAATTCACCACTCGGCATTGATTTTGTTAATAGTAGAATAAGTTTTTAATTGTTTTTGCATCGAACATACGTTTTTATTCATTAATTTCAAGATGTATTGTCACTCACATTTATTTTATTTGTTGGTCATTAAATCAGCATTAAGCCGGCTCGCATATTTTCATTAACTCAAGGTAAATACCTTTCAATTCTCGTACGAAGTAATCCTCCAACTCTTTCTTCTAGTAGCTCTCTTCGTCGCATCGCGGAGCTATCGAAGGCCGATGTGCATGTGTGCTGTGTGTGTGTGTGTGTGTGTGTGTGTGTGTGTAGCCTGCGGTTGAGTCCACTCTGATGGTTCGTCTTCGTGCGTGTCGCCGTGCGAGGTGTGAATATCGTGCGTCACGTGTGCACACGCATGCAGATTATTTGAAGCTATAGGTTAAGGGACCAGATCTACTTCGTAGCCTGTTGACACTTGTTGAAGACTTTAGCAACTCTATTTGTGTTTATCTTCGTCTGTAAAAGTGTACAGTTGTTCACGTGAAAAGAGATCGGAACTAGAATACAGATAATTGATCCCAGTTTTTGGGGATGTTTGGAATTCAAGAGCTCTCCAGCGGAGATTAACATGAGTTTCGGGGACTTCCGTAGCTCTTAGGAGACTCAGATGAAAAATATGATCAAAAGTGAAAAAATTCTATAGTGTACAAAGATTTGCAAGTCTTGTGGTAATTCTAAAAATAAATTTACAGAAATTAACTCTTGTGCTCTTTCAGCAGCATCACATACAATTGGAGTTGGCAGCCTGGTCAGCTAAATCATTGCCTGTGATGCCCACATTGTTCGGGATCCACGAAGTACTAGATCATAGTTGGAGACAATAAACGGTAAATCAAGTATTGTCGGCCGTCAAGTATTGTAGGTTATTGCCGTCAATTATTCTAAAGATGAGAGGAAGGTGGCTTCAAGGGAGCTCAGACGATCAGAGCAGAGATTCAATGAAGATATCTCGATATATCTAGGAGGTCGAGAACTGCATACATCCCAGCAGGGAATACGCAGCAGAGATAATGAATTCGAAATGATTTTGTGGCCCTGATGTAATGGAAACTGTATTCCACTGCATCATTGGAAGGTGAACGAGCAGCGTATGTATTTGGCGCAGTATAGTCTTCAATATAGTGGAACTGGATCTGGTATACAAAGAGACAAGTAGTCTGGTTGGAAAGGTTGAAGAAACTCAGATCAATATTGAGACGAAGGAGTTTCCAAGAGGAAATGTTGCTTGGGGGTTTCAAGGAGAAAAGCGGAAATAAAGATAATGCATTAGATTTTTGAACCGAATGCCTTGAGGCTGAGGGAGCAATCTTCAGAGGTCTGATATCCACCACAGGTTCATTTTACGGTATAGATGATTCGAGATCCCTCAAACGTTAGCAAAATAAGGTATTATCTGGTATCTTAATTTAGGTATTCCACACCGGTGTTAACTAGAGGGCACTCATATCACTAGTTCGGTACGAACCTCTGGATACGGATACCAGAGTGGTGGATTCTGCTGTGGAGCCTCAGAGTACAGGTATCCGTCCATATAGTTCTATAGTGCTGTAATTCAGTACTGAGCGGATGAGTTCTCTATTTAACCGACAGAAGACAAATACGGTCAACTGCCCATGAGGAATCACTCAGCACACGTAAGAGATTTATGAGGGAGACATATGATTTGCGGCCTGCAGAAGGTGTAAATAATCATCAATGGTATCAATGAAAATGTGTATGTTACAGATCTGTGATACTCTAAAAGAAATAAAGTATACGATGATTATTTGGAGTACTTGATCATTGGTCTGTGACTCGTTGGTTAAGACATAATTACATTAAATTACAAACACAACATTAATACTGTTTTCATATTCGGCGGAGACATATCCCGGATTGTTAGAATTAAATGTTTTGCATTTTTATTGTTTTGAATGATGTTTAATATGTTTACACACAAAACGATTGGGAGAATAAAAGACGAATGAATACTTAATTGGGGTTTTTGTGTTATCAATATCTTGTAGATTAAATTTTCGCAACAAGATAATCTTCGATCCACTACTTGCCGATAATAACACTTAACGTATGTAATACGAAATTACAGGCAATAAATGGGAAACGAGCAACCGAAGACAATTTCCATTTCCAATTCAGACATCCGAGTTCTCGTAGAGGCGTTTGCATGACTACATCTCTTCTGATCCCCTTTCACTCTGCAACTTGCCGGCACGGCTCGAGCGGTTGCAGCCATTGACAGCCATATGGCGTCTCCAATTAATCACGTTTTCAGCGCGTATTTGTCTACACGCGAGATCGCGCTCCGGACAAATAGATGACGGCGGCGGTGGCCTTCGCCAGCATTCCGAGCAAATGAACGCTCCCAGAGGCTTAGTGAAAGTTTTCGCATTATGCGCACAGAATAGAGATGGCCTAGGCCGCTGACGTGGGCGCACAACGTCCCATTGGCCGCGACTGGCACGGTCCGCTTCGTGTGACACATGGGCCATGAGCTGCGCGAATGCCGCTCGCCACCCAGCCATTCGGGCTGGCATTATCGTTCTAGCAGAGTGCCCTTGACGTGTATGCCACGTACATAATAGGTGATGGCACTTCCGATATTACTAACAAGTGGACTAGCTAAGAGAGCTCAGTGACAACTGTTGCCGCTGTAGCTTAGGGGGCTAGCTTAGGGGTACGAGATGGAATCGTGTGCCGACATTGTCAGGATTTTTCACACTAGCTATATAGCTGGAATGTTGGTTAGTTAGTGATCTCGAGCGCGTCAACAGCTTAGGTAATTAGTCCCGTAAGTGCATGTTTTTTCTCGGGAGATGGCAGTGACCTTCCCCCGCTGGATGGCGAGATCCGGCGCCGACCTACCGTCCGCTAGCAGGGTTTCCCCTAACCAAGACTCTCCCACCAGCGGGGCACCGCCCAAGCCGGGACAAGCTCTACGCTCTCGACCAATCTCCGAATATGTGGTAGTTTAGTTTATGTTAGTGTAAGTGTGTGTGTAAGGGGATAGGACAAGGAAGAGGAAGGACAGATCGCGCGCGGTCCGTGGCCCGTTTGGTAAGGTACTGCTCCGGTATTCGCCTGGTGTTGATCGGAGAAACCACGGAAAACTACCGATCAGAGCAGCCGGCCGGTAGAATTCTCCTCCAGACAGCGACTGAATTCGACCTAACTGAAAAGCTAGTGTCGAAAATCCTGCCGCCGTCAGGACTGGAACCTAGGACCTTCCGGTCAGAGGCGCTGCAGGGACATCAGTTGATGCACTGAGCTACCGCTCCCGGTTAGCTGGGAGAAATTCAGCCACTACCTGAAGGATAATTATAGCCTGGCTGTTCTGATCGGTAGTTTGTCGTAGTTTCTTCAATCAGTACAATACGAATACCGAAATAGAATCTTTACAAACAATTCACGAACCACGCACGATCTTTCGTCTCTCATTCTTGTCCTAAAATCTCCCCTTTACACACACAATTTCTCGCAGTACACTACAATGCATGCCAAAAGACCAGTCGGGCGATTACAGATTATACCCGCTAAGACAGACTCATGGAGAGAAAACTCCTCAAACTGACTCCCAAATTATAGTTCCATGGAGAGAAACCGACATCTCCCTGGTTATAACATTCACTACACTCGCGGGACAATTACCACTATGGTTGACGCGCCGGAAAAAAACAGTAACTCTCCTGAGCCATTAGAGCTGGCATTACCCTACTGGTGAGATAGCAGGTGAGATAGGAAATGTATGCCACGCACACAATAGGTGCTGTTATTAGCAACCAACGGAGTGTAACAATGAAATCTGGTCATCTATTAAGCATCTATTAAGTTGAGAATACAAAGCGAAGAATTGATTCTCGGATGGCGATGCAGCTTAGAACAGGCCTTAGTCGTGAGCTTGCATGAAAGCGTTATATTGAATGATTGATTTATTAGTGATTTTGGACGCGTCAACTGCCAAAGTGATTAGTCCCATAAGTGCTGTGCATGCTTTATCGCAGGAGGTGCGCTGATCATTCCCCGCTGCAGAGCTGGATAAAGAAATTTAATTCCTCTCCACGTTCGTACCTCTCCAATCTTCTACCTTAATCTTTGACTCTGTACTACTTGAGGCATGCACGACTCTATGCAATCCGTCTACGATGAGTTGTAGTCCAAATTTTGCCCTCTGTGATTAGAGAATATAATATTCCAGAGTAATTTCTGTTTGTGAATCGGAATTAATTGCAATTAACTAGATTTATGATAATTCTGCTTCCTGTAACTTTCTTTTTATTCATTGAATTTATTCTCTTTTCTTCTCTGTATGTTTCTTGTCTAATTTTCTCCAGATATGGATGTTGGTATGTACAAGATCGATGAATTTGGACTCCGTTTGACCGGGAAAAGGGAGACAGAGAAAAAGATAGAGGGAAAGAGAGAGAGGAAAAGAGAGGGGAAAAGGCAAAGGGAAAGAGGGAGTGATATAGAGAGGGAACAAGAAATGAAGGGAACAAGAGAGACAGAAAAATGAGAGGGAGGGGGGCAGAGAGGGAGGAAAATGAGGGAAAAGATAGAGTAAAAGAAGAATGAGAGAGAAAATAAGAGAGAAATGAACAAGAAAGAGGATGAGAACAAGTGAGAGGGGAAATAAGAGAGAGTAAACAGAGAGGGAAAAGAGGTGGTTAAAGAGAGAGGGGGAAGAGGGAGAAAGAGTGGGAAGAGACAGAATGAGAGGAAAGGAGAGAGGGTAGAAGGAGGGGGAAAAGAGAGAGGGGAAGAAAGGGAAAGAGATAGAGAACAGCGAGAAAAAGAGAGGGAGAAAGAGAAAGAGGAAGAGACAGGGAGAGCAGGACGTCTCCTGGGTTCAGCTCTGTCATGTGTAATTCAAGAGTTTTTTAAGTACCAAGCAAGTCCAAAATGCCATTTTTTGAGTTATTTCACCTAGTTATTCCCTGCAACTGACTTACTGACCTGAGTTATCTCATGGGACATTTTCTTTCCGAAAGTGCCATACGTTCGGTATATATTTTAAATTTACATTGTTAAAAAATTAGGAAGAAAACAATAATAAAATGGGTTGATCAGTGAGTAAATGCGCAATTGATAATTTAGGTTTGCTGATGATCAGGTTAAAAGACAACATGAACAGTTTCTCTCTTCAATCATGTGATAACAGGGTCAATATTTCAATGACTTAATTATTCCATTCCATCACATGCTAAATTGCTGTCTTCAACGACCAAATATGTATGTTTTATGAGGTATTCCAAGTGTCCGTGAACTGCAAGCACAGGGCGGATTATGAAACGAAGATGTGGCACAAATCCATTAAGATGCTCCCCTACCTTATCCCACTTATTCACAAATTTCTATTGATGTAATGTAGACCCTTAATCATGCTGCATGTCACCAGTCTACACTTTCTGATGCATCTGCTCTTCCACCAACTTCAGATTTTTCAACGACTACAAATTATTTTTTTATTACAAATCTGATGGACGGACGTTTTGAAAAAAAAACACTTTTTCGGTATCAGGGACCGCAAAACATGTATATCCGTTGAAATCTCGAAATCAATTTTCCACAGCATTACATAACTTTCTGTACGTATATTACTCCCGTATATACGTATGTATACGAGAAAGTAAATACTACAAACGTACATAAGCCTCACTCCACTCACCCAGAAACCATCAACATTTATTTCTATTCCGTTCTTTGAAAAATATCACAAAACGTAGCCCATATTCTTCTCATATACAATTTTCACGTTTAATTTACCACACACAAATCCTTCAAACGCCTACTCGTGCGTCACAACACGACCCCACTCATGGAAAACTCAGTAGTTTATGAACTCCATTCATTGCCACAATAGCGAAGTTAAATACAGAGGCCAGACGGCCAGATGCTTCAATGCCAGAGTTAAAGAACATTTACATGCGTAGAAACACAATAAAAACAGATCGCACTTTTGCTGCACATCTTATAAACACAGGCTACACTTTCCATCCCGACTCAGACAATAAAATTCTTGAAATAAAAAATATATTCTGAAGCAGAAACGCTTCAGAAATTGTAATGGTTTCCTACTATATCCTCCCGTATTCACGCCCCACGCTGGGGCACCTCTGCAATGGCTCGGACCTGTCCTACCTGCTCTATTCATTTACACACCACTATCTTGGTCTCAAACACTATGGTGCCCTAGATTTTACTATTTTCCTATCATAATTCTACACTTTGTAGAATATATTTCGTTTGGTTGAGCGCCTGGTTTCGTTGAGATTCTCTGACAAAACAATATTCTCACTCACCTGTTGCCCGTACCTCAGCTAGCATATACAAATAGAGCCCTACCTGGGCGTGACTACTGTGGTCAATCCATACGAAATTGAAACGGGATACCCGCACTCTCGTGCCTGGGTCAGTTTCTAGCTAAATACAAAACAATACTCATAATCCAGGTATACATGAACCGCAATGAGCGTTCATTCATTTATTTGCTTTTCTTTCAAGTAACCAGTTGTCAAGGCAGCTATTTGACACCCCTTTTATATAAATTGCCCCTGTTATAGCATGCAAAATTTTACACCATGACATGAATACCCTGGATTTGAAACATAAACAAATACTGTAACCGCTTGTCGTCGGTCACATTTATAACCAACTGAAAATGGAAGCAATAATACCCGACATTAGGCTCTACACATAGTTCCTATAGTGGCGAAGAGATGGCGTAAGTCAGGAAAGGATTTCTGAACGCACTCCGACCATAGCCAATCAGGAAATTTTTGTGGAAATACGGACGTGGCGTGAACTTGCGTCAAAAGAGCTCGCTCTCTTTCTGGTTCGAGACGCCAGGGAGAACGGTTGCCTACGAGTACACCACATAGTCAACGAGGGACACGCGAAGATTGCGGAACACAAAAGCTTTAATAAAAGGTAATTGACTGAGCACTTTTCATGGATTTACGTACTGTGAATATCGTGAGATTACATGGAATTAGTAAATGAATATTAAACAAGAATGCAATGAACGAAAGAACGACGGCGGCAATAGATCGAAATGAATCTGTAAAACCACGTTGCTGCATTCTTGTTGCTAGAAAAGAGGACTATTGTAACATAGGACATGTTTCTTCTTTGTTACAGCTTTAATATATTTCATACTTTTCATATATTCTTTATTCTTATTTTTGGAATTTCACTTTGAAAATCCTATTATGGAATTTTGAGAGTTATGAGAAAGACGGATTATCCAACAACTAGTTTGACTTTTGCTATTACGAAGTCATAACTTGGAGTTTCGGACTCGCATTCTGATGCGACCATCGCCTCTGCGAAAGCTGTGGTGAATTTTCGCCGAACGACGGGGAGACGGTGTTCGGAACACTCCAGTTTCGACGCGACGGGCAACGCACGGACCTTGCAGAAGAACGACGACCTTGAGGCGCGAGTGTCGCGCGACGGGCCAGCTACACAGCGCGGGACCAACTTGCAAAGTTCGCCGGTCGTGAGTCATATAAAAGCAGAAAGAACACTCACTAAATTTCAGTCTGGAAAAAAACTTCTGAGATAGGAGTATAATTATACTAGCCAAAACGTTGTAATGTGAGCTTCCCTCAATAATAGACGTTGATCGGGCAAGTTTCTGAGAACATTGGTCTTGCTAGCCAGTGGTTTTATTTCTTTTCGACAGTCGTAACAAGAATCAGATTAAAGTAATTCTTTATGTTTATGTTTATGATAGAAGTTGTTTTGTACAGAATTATTTATTTAGAGTCATATTTTAATGTTTCAAATCATTTGAGAGACGTTATGAAACAAAATTTTGTGTTGAAAGGCTATGTAGAAGCCGAAGGTCAAATGTGACTATTGAGTGTAACGTAATTAGTGATTCAAAAGGTAGTAGTGAATTTCGAGTATTGTGTGTATGTATTTTTCTTTTACAGGATGAATATTTGTACTATGATTTGTGTGTCTCATGTGTGATATTTTTTGTGAAGTGTAAATATGTATTCATTGCTTGTTTTCTTGTAAACAGGGATCTGACATTATTATTATTTTAGTGAAAAACTGCAGTTTAGGTAGGGAATTAGCTACCATAATTTTACGAAAAGTGAAAACATAGTAGGATCTGTGAATTTCATTTGTACAGTGATTTTCATTCAATAGAATATATGTTATTTGTCATTTAAAACTGAAAAATTGTGTTGGCTTGTTAATTGATCAGTAGTTTAACAAAGACGAACCCACTACCAATAGGGAAGTTTATCCATAAATTGAGATATTCCCAGGGATGCGTGACGGTGTAATCACACGTCGCGAAACAAGTAGGCAAATGATAGATCTACTTTTGTAATCGGTACGGTGAGGTGAGGAGGTACGGTTACAATACAAAACATCATTCATACTTAAAAAAACATAAACAAAGTAAACATTCATACCGGAATGCGCATTCTGTCGTGACTTTATACTGTTATTATTAACTTACTCAGCATGACTTGATCTTCGTCAAAATCATCAAAATTCATTCCCCCTCTTTACCTTTTAAGTAAAAATATAGATATATATTTGTTCATGCGACTTTCCTGGTGCTGCTAATATGCGGCGACACACGCTGCAATCGCCCGTTGTCGACCAATGTTTTTGTACACAGCTCGTGTACCCAACTCCATCCAATCAGCCGCTACCAGTTCTTGAAATCCATGAATCACCATCAAAGTCCCCATTCAAAACTGTACGATGCACCTCGCACGAACTCAAGTTTCCTAAAAATGTTTCGCATCCGAACTTACGCGAATTGCCGTTCTTGCAATTTAGTCCACTTAATTGTTCGCAGATAATTTAAACTTCATCTGAATGATAGTGTCCCCGCATAAACTTTCACAAAACTAATTACACCAAAATTTCGAATTTCCTATCATACTGATACGGATGATGCGTACGCCGCGAGAGTTCAACTCACACTGCCCTATCCTCTCTTTGGCATTGTTGGTCCAGAAGCTCTGGGAACTTTTTAAAAATACTTGCTCATCACTGCAAAAACATATTGTAATATGTTCATAGTTCTACTTTTACGGGCGTCTTGCGTTTCATTACTGGTTTCATAAATTGTTTAATCTTTAGTTAATAAATACCACATTGTTATATTTCTTCCCCTTTTTTTCCTTTCTTTAAAATAATTATTTTCGTGTTATTCGTCCATGATGACGTCACTCCACTATGTCAGGCAGCGCGTCGTTTGTTTTCACTAATCCCTCACGTAATAAATCCAAATATTCAATTTAGGTCCCGTGCCGTGGCTAATTTTGGCATGATCTAAATATTGTACTCTACAATTCCACAAAGTTTGAAGTCATTTCATCAAGGCTTTCTCGAGATATTTATGAAAACTGGTTTCTTTGATTCTTTTGCTATCACAACAATGGGTTCCGTTTTTCCACGTTTCTAAACGTTCTGCATGCAATTAGTACCGTTTCTTGTTTCTTCTTAACTCGCGGTTCGATTTTCCTGATTTTCACTTTATATTTTTCCTCAAATTCTGTTCTGACCATTGTTTATATTGCCCTTTCACGCTTTTCGCGTTTTCCGCTAATTTCTGAAAATTATATGTCCGCGTCCTCGTCTATTGTTTCTTCTGTAGTTTAATGTCTATCTGATGAAATAAAATTTCGCTTTCGGGATCTGCGCGTTCTGGGGTTGTTGCAAATCATTACAAAATCTTTCACACATTTCAAGCCAAGCAGAAATCAGAAGTTCTCCTCAACGAACAAACTAATTTCCCTCTGTCCCCTCTACTAATAATTTTACACACCCCGATCTCACAAACTGACCCTCGCCCCCTACCGCCTCCTGAGACATTTCCAATACTTCCTCCTGATGACTTGAGCTGTTGTCAATCGACCTTAAATAAACAAATAAAAAAAACCTCCTCCGACCCCTCGCCGGATTTCCAGAAAACAATGAAAAACCCGTGTCATCCTCTCTCTGCGCACAGTCTTCCGACTTTTGTAGAAAGCAGCGAGGTATGCAAAGCGGGTCAACTCATTATTTCTCCAATTTTGTAATATCATTTGCTATTGGTTTTAATTGTTACTACTATTCTCCCCTTTTTTCGTTTCTTTTGCAGTCCAATAATGTGTATATCTTTATTTATGTTTATAATTTGTAATTTGAAGGGCTATGTGTTATCTATATTAATCCCCCCGTTGCATTTCAATTTTCGCAATTTATCTGCAATAATTAAAATTTCAATATATCTATTAATTACATTATCCCTACCTTTGCATTATATATTTTATAATGTTATTTGCTACTGGTCTGTATATTAATAAACCCTTTCATTTCACATTGTGCAATTTCATTTGCTATCTTATTTTGTATTTTATTTTCTTTATATTGTAGACTGATAATGACGACAAAGCCGTCGAAAGCTGGTATCTCAATAAATGTGTTAAGTTCACGGAGGTGACCTCCTTTATTTCTTCATATAATGTCAACAACACCACACCACAATTCCCACAAAAAGGTAGGACTCAAATATTTAGCAAATCTGTTATTATACCAATGTTAACTTTGAATCTTAGGCAAAACCTGTACATGATTATAAAATTCACAAACTTCAAGAAAAATCAACAACATTGCGGGTCAGCGCAGAATGCAAGCAAGAAATAAAATGAAAATCAATTGGAAATGAGATGAAGATCAAAAACTGAATATTCACCGAAGCACTTTACTTTCTTTGCCTCAGAACGTGCAACCATTACCGGTTTGTGACTGCAATCGTCAACCAAGCAGAGTGCGTGCGCGAGGCTGTGCTAAGCTAAGCGCCTGGGTGTGCCGATGACCGCTGCAAATGGCGCGCGCGCGTGTGGCGGTTAAAAAGCGCAGCATTTGCAATATGCGCGCACCGCGGGCGCCTCGGCCAAAGCGCGACCGCCATATTTGCGCCGCCCTCCCCCCCCCCATCCAACACCCTGCTCCCTCAATTGCGCAAAAACATTCGCTGCGATTTTCCCACACTGTGATTTGTTTTTAAATTGGATGCCGCGTTTTTCACTCGTTTTCGTTAATTGGAAGGAGGAATTTCACAAAATAACTTTGGAATTGATTAGCACGTGGGATAATGGATCCTTTTAAAAATGCATGTACGCGACAGTAGAGTTAATTGGCCTAGAAGCTTCGAGAGAGCAAATACCATGTGTTTGCCCACAAGTGTCGGGCTTCTTTGAATCGGGTTCCGCAAACATGCACTAAATGTTCGACTTATCAATGGAAAATTTACCGGTAAAAGTCATTAAAGCATGAGTTGAAAATTGTAGCGATAAATACACTAGTAAACATACATTTATTGCTTTTGAAATAAATAAATGATACAAGCTTTTCAATAAAATCGCTTTCTGACTGTCGTAATTGATTGACTAATAAACAGATTCCTTTGTGGTCAGCTTCCTCGATTCGAGTGACTTAGACGATCACTTCCAGTGAGTGTATTTGCACTCAATATCCGGTATTCCCGGGATCCATTTAGAGAGAAATAGTTTCTGACCTCTACTGTAAATTGTAAAAATATTTCTGGTTATGGGTTATGGAATACACATTAATTTAAAAGCAGAAACTGTACTCTTGTGAAAGAATTGTGAATTTGAACTAACAATACATAATATTAAATCGATGATACCTGTATCTTATATTATAAAATGGTGACTTAATAAAGAGCAAGGGGACAAATACTTACACTATGGAGGTTAGAGGTTCTAATATTCACATTGAATAGTTTTCTTTCTAAATAAAGCTCTGCATAGGTCCAGCATGTCTGACCGAAATGAAAACGAATTAAATAAGTTTTCTTAATAAATAAAAAAACAGCTGTTCTCAATCCACCAGGCCATTCTACTCACCCAATTATATAAAACAGCATCAGTCCGAATTCAATCATTACATTCCTTGAAGTTGTTACAAGAAATCTTTGTCACATGTAGGTAATTTGGATTGGAATTAGTTACGCTAAGCATGTAGTGTCAATAGTATAATCCATCATTATATTTTTGATCCACCTAGAGAGTATATGTGTATGTGCATACGCTCTACATGTTTGGCACTTATTTTTATCTTATTATTTACTGCATTGTTTTATTTATACACATCTTTAAGAATAGATGTAAGCAAAATCTTATATTTTATATTTTTTATACTTTACATAATATTGGAAAAAGTAGTAGATAAAAATGACCATTACTCTAAGTAGGGAACGGATTTTTATGCCCTAAAAATCTTGACACGAGCTTTTAAAAATGTGCATTTATTACCTGAAAATTCAAAAATATACACTTCAATATGCAATCAAAATTAATAATATATCATTTCCTGTTTAAATCTTTCCTGATGAAATCCAGACGCATGCTTGAAATGAGAAGATATACTTTGGTGAAAACATAATATAACCTAGCTTCCTTCGCACGAGAAATAATTGAAGTAAATATGCACATTAGTGAAGTACATTGTAAGTCTTGTTTTATTTTTTCTGTCTGGTTTAAAAATATATGATAAGAAATATCCTACATTTGCACAAGTATTTTCTCATATCTAAAAAACACTCAACAAGGTAACTTGTAACATGTTTTAACAAGCTCCTTCTCATCAATGAACACTCACAAATAAGTACATTCTATGAAAACATGAAATGTTTCAGAGATAAGTCTCTATTTTAAGTAAATATGCAAAATATGCTGCTACAATTACAGGAATATGCAGCAACAAAAAATATCCAAATATGCACTAACATTAATCTACCTAGCATCAAATCTAAGCAAATATCAAGAAATTTCACTTGGATATGCCCTGAAGCAACAGCAAAATATGCAAAATCATAGAAATTCACTTCATACTCATAAGTTTCTTAAATTTTGAAGTAATTTCATAAAAATAATGTAATTTTTTATTCAATCACCCAGTAAATAAAAAAGAAGACCCCAAAGCTTATAAATTTTGATTAATTTTTGGCAATGATTATTTAGTGGAAAATTTCATTTTACGAAATCACATACTTTATATTTGTCCCTGAATTTTCAGGCCACCACGCAAGTACAAGCAATTCGCAGGTACATGAAATCTCCTTGAATGCGTCCAATCGTAATCCGCACAGCACGTGCGGATGAGTTACCGGTGGAGATAATCACGAGAAAATGTCGCTGATAGAATTCCGTTATGATAAATTTCCCACTAAACGTTAATTGACAAAAGTGATCATTTTTTGTCCGTCTCACTCCCCGAAAATTTGTAATCTTTATTCTGAGACATTTTGTAGTCATCTAATCTTCTGAACTCGGATATTAACGAGGCCTTAAATTGAGACATACTAGGCAATTTGATGAAAATGAAGTAGTAATTACTTCTAACACCCCCACCACACCGAAGTACATTCAAAGACAGAAACCATTAAAACTTTTGATCAGAGAAGCCGTTCTCCAGAATTCTCAGATTGATTGATTTTTTCGTGTTTCCGGGCGCGTCAACTGTTTTGGTCGTTAGTTCTGTAAGTGTGGTTCGTGTATTTTCTTGTGAGATGGGGCGGTGATCTTCCCCGCTGGATGACGAGATCTGGCGCCGACCTACCGTCGGCTAAATTTCCCCCTAACCAGACTCTCCCACCAGCCGGGCACCGCCCCAGTCGGGACAAGCTCTAAGCTCCCGGCCGATCTCCCGGAATATGTGGTAGAGTAAGTTATGTGCATGTTAGAGTAAGTGTGTGTAAGGGGAGAGGATAGGACAAGGAAGAGGAAGGAAAGATCGCGCGCGGTCCGTTTGCTAGGGTACTTCTCCGGCATCCGCCTGGTGTTGATCGGAGAAACCACGGAAAACTACCGGTCAGAGCAGCCGGCCGCTAGAATTCTCCTCCATACAGCGACTAAATTCGAGCTAGCTGAAAAACTAGTGTCGAAAATCCTGCCGCTGTCAGGATTCGAACCTAGGATCTCCCGGTCATAGGCACTGCAGTGACCTCAGTTGATGCATTGAGCTACCGCTCCAGTCAGAATTTTCAACTAACAGTCTTATCTCTTCAGCTGATGCCAAACATCCGCTCATCGTCGGGTTTCGAACTTAGCATATCCAAGTATTTACTTCTATGGATGGGGAATCACAACCACATTCCACGTTATGCAAGTCGGTATTATAATAATAATAATAATAATAATAATAATAATAATAATAATAATAATAATAATAATAATAATAATAATAATAATTATTATTATTATTATTATTATTATTATTATTATTGTTGTTGTTGTTGTTGTTGTTGTTGTTGTTGTTGTTGTTGTTGTTGTATACGTATCGGGCATTTATGACCACGCTACATGTTATCATCCGAGGATCAGTCATAGTAACCCCGGATAGATTAACGCATGTCATAATGGGGATCAGTTTTTCCAGTTGTATTCCTCGATATGACAAGGTTGTCACGCCTTGAATACAAATATAAATTACGAGATGATAGAACGATAATGAGAGGTAAACGATAATTATTCCTTCGAAAAGTAAAAACTCATAATAATAAATGTTTCTAATAGTAACGACGAAAAAGCACACATATGGGCGCAATTAGTAATATGATATTGCAGATGATGTAATAATAGTGAGCCTATGAGTAGCATCTCTTGTAATTCGATTCTGCATGCACAATTTTTCTAATTAACTTACTCCAGTACGATTGCACTATGCAATTTTATTACGCTGGAAATTAACTTATGTGTGCGAACAATATGCTCAAAATAAATACGCCAAGGATATGAAAACATTACAAATTGGTGACGGATTACGTCAAAGGTTTATTTACCTTATATATCACTATGTAGTTTTAAAGGTTTCATTGTTCGGTGATTACATTGATAGTTCAAATTGACTGTTCAATTGATTGTTCAAATAAATTATATTGACATATTCATGTGTGTGTTTGAATTTCTTTGTTCCTTGTGTTTGATTAGAAGGATGACGAAGTTTTATTTCCCAAACCGTATACAACTAATCATTTTCATTAACTTTTTCCTAAAAGATATTCCCAAAGCTACAGTGTAAGCTTATGCATCTCTTTCCTATAGATAGATATAAGTACAAATACAGTTACAGTTATATATATATATATATATATATATATATATATATATATATATATATATATATATATATATATATTGTAACAATCTAAGATCCCCACGAACAATTTAGATGCAAAGAACAAACATAACAAGGAATGGCATGAGTAGGAGATGGAAAAACAGAAGAAAGCGGTGTCGCGCACTAATATTTTTTTATAAATTAAAGAAGACGCGACAAAATCCCGATTTGGACAGTACGAATCAATAGCATTCATTTAGAGGAACATTTCAAAAGTTATCCGAAGCAAATCGCATCAGGGGTTTAAAAGATATGAGTGATTTTGAAAGTACACTTTTGACGATATAACTAGAAATTTACAGCCATTGTTATCATAAGAAAGGTAATGTAAAGAAGCGGTTTTTCCTAAAAATTAAGAGAACGCGTAAAGCGATTGAAATGAAACTTTCGGGATTAACAAAGGAAATCACGCGGAAAATTATGACATTACTCGCAAGTCTGAAAAATATCGAGGAGCTGCAGTAGAGATGCAAATTGAAATTGTATATTTGGAATTTTTACGAGAGAACAATGATGCGTCGCGCTGACGTCACGACTACGTCAAGACGCCGAGCGACGGAAATTAAGCAATTTTGGCGTTAACAAACATAAGGAAATCGTAAAAGAAATAGTAATAAGATGTAAATTGATAATTAAAAGTAGTAATAAAGAGAAATAGCCTGGAAAGGACAGAATTAAGTAAAATGGTATGATATTTTTGGTAAAGACACGTAAGCGATCGGTAAATGTTCCAGAAAAAAAAGTTGAAGAGACAATGCAACAATGACAAGAAGGATGATGTGTAGCCGGCTCGAAGTCAGACGTGGGGAACAACGCTCCGAAAAAAGATAAAATTGCAATTGTGCGAGAAACACGGTGAACATGAATGTATATAGTGAGTTTAGGCAATGATGTTCGTAATAACAATGCGTAACGCGGAAATATTTTGTGTCGCAGTATATTCAATAATAGGACATTTTGGAGGAAATATAGCACGCGATAGACAGATAATCGCGTTACTAGTCGCGTAATGGAAATAGGATGATAGGGGAATGAAAGGACATGCTAAGAAGATATTAGCGAGTTCAAGAAATTTTTGGTAATGTGTGGGGTGATAGAGAAATGCTGCGGGAGGATGGATTTGGAGGATGCTGCGTAATATACAGCGAGGAGGGCGCGCAACAATGGTTTGCTGCGGATTACAGCGTTTTCGGCAAAAGGGAAGTTATGAAACTTAGTTTTTTTTGTTATGAAATTCACATTTTGAAGGAGAAGAAAGATTAAAATTAGCTTCTGTACAAGATCAAGTTCTGTCTTAACGTAAAATAGATTCAATAGATATCCAGGCAGAATGCGCATTCGGGTGAGAATGAGTTTATTTATAATTGTCAGTATGAATGGAAATATTTTGGATTTTGTGTCATGTAATTTAAGTGTACTATATCGTTGATGTGTTTATGTGTTTATTTTGTTTTGTCGTTAAGTGTTTTATGTGCCTCATGGGAGAGCAACGACCCCAGTTTATATATATTTCAACTGAAGTAACGAACTAGCACAGGAATTAAAGAAAATAAATAACGGCGAACATCACTTGGTTCGACATTAAATTAAACGAACGTAGTTTAATTGTTGCATGTAGCTAGTTAATGACCTACGCCCACGTGCCCGAATAGTTGTTGGATCCTGTACAGGTCAGCCACAACCTCACACCCAGATTTTATGTGTAAGTAAGAAAATATCGGAGGTTCTGGTGGAGCAGCTAGTCGACGGGCAACCTTGGAGGTGGAAGCTGAGTATAACCAGGGCAATTGATAAGAGCGGGTTTTGGTTATTATATTGGCGTTGTAACGCCGAACGATTATAAAGATTATAGTTGATCTAGAGCAGGTAGTGGTTCATTACATATTTTGGTGCGCCTAACGAGGGGTGACTATAGTTGTTTTATAAAAGAAGGACGGTTCATTACAATATATATATATATATATATATATATATATATATATATATATATATATATATATATAGGATGTTGGTATTGAAATAATCTGAATGATTTAAAAGAAATTCAGCCCCAGTTGGTGCGCCATTTTGAAATAATCTGCAATATACTCAAACAAACTCGGTCGAGGAACCTGGAAAGCAAATATCTTTCTCTCTTGCTACTTCATTGCTAGAATTGGCTCAATGAAAAATCATATATTAACTTCACAAAAACATGGAAATTTATTAAACAATTTAAAACAATTGTTTATATTGTACAACTTTTCCCAATTTAAAATTAAATGTTTGTCATGACCGTTCCAGCCTTATGTCTTCGCGCGCTTTTTCGGCCATCTTTATCCATCCCCGACGCCGCCGTCCTCAGGTCCAGTCACCATCTTCTCTCTTCTTTTCTCGGAAGCTCACTTCAATCACCGTTCATCAGATCAACAAACTATTTGCTGCTAACATTCCAGTCCAATCACTGACAACTTCGCCCAAGCCCTCAATGTCCCTCCAACTCGTTCACGTGAAATATTTTAAGCTCCACTGTCACACTTAGTGTTCAAATTTTTGATGTTCTCTCAATATCCATTCCCTAGTAGATGCTTACAAGTCCCCAAAGAAAAAAAACTCCTAACATTAATTGGAGCACGATCCGTTCATGAGCACGGCATCAGTCAGAATGAATGTCTCTCGTATTCTTTCAGCCCTGCAAAGCTCGGTTCTTAATTTCGATTGTTTATTTGCAGATAACATTTGATGTACTTTCGTACCTAGCCAATCTCTAAATTTCTTGCAAAACGAACTAGCCGTCTTCACGACTGTCACTGCTTTTTCGGCCAATCCCAGAATTCTATATAGAATTAACTAGCCGTCTCCGCGATTGTCACTGCATGAATATGTTGACCTTGACGACGACTCGCTTACCGTTGCTATGCTAGCATATTCACATAATTTATCCCCTTTAATTGGCGCCATTTATAATAAATATTGTACCATATTCAGTGACATATTGGTATGTGTAACATCGGTATCATTCAGTGACACATCGGTAATTCTATACCGATGAACTCCGACACCATTTAACCAGTCTCTATGAAAGTTGGCACATCTACGTGTTTTTTAATGGTCATTTTTTCAGGGCCGCGGTTCTGTGTGTGTGGATGTATCTGTGGATGCTGGTGTGTGTGAGAGTACGGTTACTGATTGGATGAGTTTTTGTCGAGAGTTATGTTTTGAAGTAATCGAAGACGAAAGTTAACCACTGGGTGGAGAGGTTGAAATCGATGAAAGTTTGGCAAAAGGAAATATAACAGGGACAAAAGAGTGGAAGGGAAATGGGTGTTTGGTGGTGTTGAAACAGGTTCCTCTCGGTCCTTTTTCAAGGTAATTGACTGTCGTTGCAAAGATGTACTCTAGAATTACACCAATTCGAAATCTATAGTGATATCTGATTGCTGGAAGGTTTATGTTTGTCTTAAAGATAGTTTTAGCAATTTAAGCGTTAATCATTCAATTACTCTCAAAGATCTTGAAACTGGAGCGCATACAAATGCTATGGAAGGGACTTGGAGTGCGATTAAATGCGCAATTCCTTGCCACATAGTAGAAAATAATTTTACATTTTCTTTGGCTGAATATATTTGGAGATGAAGTGTAAAGACGAATGAATTTCAAAATTTTTGCCCAATAAAACTTATATTGTTCATATAAATCCGGAAGTGAGTTATTGGTTCATTTTTATTAAACTTTTTAAGCCTCTTTTTGTAAAAAGTATGTATTGTTTTTAGAAATAAGAATATTCGGTTCTTTTCCGTTTTACGTATATCAGGTCACTAGCCGAAAGATTCGGTTCCCTGGTTTATTAGAAATGGTTCTTTTTGGAGGAGGGAATTTATATAATTTTGAGAAGCACTTAAATTAGCAGTTCACAATTACTAATCACTTCACAACATTTAATTGACTTTACAAACTATATCATCATAGACTCTTTTAATGTAACTCACTTCATAATATTGCCATTAATTTTACAATTTATAACATTGAAAATTTTTAATGTAAAGAGCGCACGTCACTTATATAGCCACATAACACTCTAGGAGAAGCTATAAAACGATGGAAAAAATGAATTAATTAAAGTACGTATGACTACTTTGATTTATTTACGTAATTTTTCTGTGCACTTCTCGTGGTGTTCGCTTAGTTTCTGAATTATCAAAAATTAATTGTACGTGGAAACGCGTCTTGATTCATATTTCTCATTGTGTCGGCGTGAAATTGCGTGTTTTTGGTGTGGAATTTGTGTATGATTTTTCTGCACTGTAAGTCTTTTAAATTGGTTTGTATTGCTACCGAGATGAACAATTCCTACAATTCGTCGCAAAAATATATAATGCGAATCAATAGGTAAGATACCTTTTGTCTATTTATTTACTACTGTAGCGTCGTGTCGCTAAAACCGTCGTGGGCACGCGGCGTGGTGCGCACCGAATGTTTAGACAATGGCAGAAGCTATGACGCACGGGTGTTTTCTGACGGGATGTGCGGGCGTTAGGGCGGAGGCAATGGAGGCGGCGGGCAGCGTCGCGAGGGCTATTTAAGGGTTGTGAGAACAATAGCTCTTCCTTCTTTGAGACAGCGGCATCGACAGCGTAGGTCGTCAGTGAGAGGTGCGTTCGTGCACGCTGCGAAGGAGCCGGCAGTTATTGTCGTGACTAGTGAGACATGTAGCCGGTCTCAGGGCAGGCGGTACTGCGCACGGCGAAACATGAGGTAGTATGTTGCGGTGTGGTAGCCGTTGTAAATATCTCTCCTAGCAGTGGGGTCTATTTAGTTAGTTAATTGTATACAGTGCATTGGTTATTTGTGACTACGGTCTAAATTGTGAATAAACCTGCTGTTATTACAACCCACTCTCGTCTGTGTACTGATTACACCCGTATGACGCCACACAACTCACTTGAAAAGAAATTCTCTTAAAGTAAGTGTTCCCTTCAAAATAAATACTCTTAAAAGTGAGAGAGGTTTATAAAACACCGTGAGCGCCGGCGCGAGAGTGAAAGCGCGAACCAGGTCGCGAGAGCGAGGGCCGGTAGGCCTTCGCGAACGTAGCACGTTGGATCCGTTGCAGACCACTTGGTGTCAAAATGCGTTGGTTATAAAATTGCGTTGACAATAAAATTAGATATCTGGAGAGAAAAATACGAATAATCACTTCACTGGATTAAAGGAAGAGTGTCCACCATAAACTTCCGATTTGCGAACTAGTAATACAAAATGTCGTATTGTGGGCTGGCAGGGATTTCAGAGCTGCACTAGCCAATAGAGCACTAATAAATTAGTGATATAGTTATAGAATTACTACTGAATTGTAATAATACGTGTGTAAAACTAACGTTAAATGTGCCGCGTAAATGTTGATTGACTGGTATCACAACGTTCATTTGTTCACATTGCAGAGAACCAATTTCTCTTAAGGTGAACGAAATTTTTCGTGTCGAATAAACTAAATCTCTCGCCTAGTGAAATGGTATACGTATAACGGAAAAGATCGGAAGAATCTTCCAAATTAGTAATTTTTATTTTGTGACGAATTTATATGTAAGTTGATTTTTTATTTTTTGACTTTTTACGATATTTATTATTTTATAACGAGTTAATGTTTAGTATTAGAGTGGGGGATTTAATAAAAGTAATAATAAAAGTGCAAGTTGCATGTGTTTGTGAAATAGAATTTTTTTAAAATATTTATAATTTTGGTGTCAACATTATGAACTTAACTATTTGGAACCGTTAGTCTTAAAATATAGGGTTTACCTAATAAACGTTAAGATAATAAAATTTTAAATACCATGAATTTGTAAAATAGATTTTACTTCAATTAATTATATTTATTGCGGTAACATCTTGAAAGTTACTAGACGCGACCAGTACATATAAACAAGGATTCAATTCATGGAGTCGATTCCTCGCCAATGAAGAGAATCAGTGAATCCGAGGAACCGTACCACCCTAGACCTGGGATTTACCGGCGTTTCATCGGGCACAGCCAGGACAAGTTGAGCTCACGAATTGACTTAGATCCAATTTCTGAATTTTATGAAAGTACTATATAGCTTAGAATTTATTTAGAATTAATTTAATTTTTAAAATTAGCACACTAAATGTTACATTAAAAGTATTATTATTATTATTATTATTATTATTATTATTATTATTATTATTATTATTATTATTATTATTATTATTTTGAAACAGCAATGGCTGACAATTTATAGTTAGTTGTCATCATTTCACTAACTGGTATTAGCCCACAGAACTTCCAGGCATCGTTATTCAGCATAGAATTGCACGTCCATATAAGTCTGTTAAAGAGGAATATGTTGTACGTCGAAACCCATTATGAAATTTAAAAGTAGAATCAAGATAATGTTTTAATATTGAGAGAATTTACGAGCATAGTAGGGCAAACAAAATTTATTGTAACATTAATAAAAGCAGATAGATTAACCCTTTCATAATAGTTACAAAATGTATTGCAAATATTATCAATATTTATTATTATTATTATAACAATCAAATTGTGAGTAGGGGGAATTTTGGTAATATTAATAATTAAAAACATTGACATGTTCAAAACACTTATCAAACAAATTACATATTGAAAATAGATGTTAAAAGGAATGTCCAATGTCAACTCTTGAGTTGCTGCTTTAGTTGCAGAGAGATCGGTAACGTAGTTTTGAAATCTACTTTCATTGAAAGTATCAAGTAGACTGGATAATTTCCTGGTTGCTCTGTTGTAGTTGGTTCTATCAGCTGGGTATCTTGTCCTGAGCCATATTTTTTAAGTTTTCTTTTTTCCTGAATTTTTTTTCAGAATATAGAAAGGATAATTATAACAGCTCCTGCTAAACACTCTTCGTGGATAGGCTTGCTACGCTGCTTTTCATATGGTTTCAGTTATCTCAGCAGTTTCATCGATGTCATCTTCTGATGTGAAGAGCAATCGAATGCTTGTAAAGGTCGATATCCAGTTACGGTACATCTTTTGGGTTTAATTAATAGTACTAACGGTGTAGGGCTATAAAGAATTTTATTGCTAACTGTTATTATGATGGGCGAATGAATGGTCTAATAACAGTTCATGAGACGCTTCAGAAGACAAGTAACCTGGTGAAATTCCTTTAGTTACAGAGATGTCAGTTAGATCTGGAATCTTTTTTGTCAGTTGGCCAGTAAGTTGGTTCTCCTGTAGAGATAGTAGTTGCACCGATGTTACCGCCTTTTGTAGTTCACGGCCTCTCGCAGTAATGAGCCTCGATCTCCACTGCACGAGTTTGGCATTTCAGTCTCCTCCGCATTCAAAAGTGCCAGTGTGCCAAAGCTATTGTAAGTTGGTTCTCCTGCAGAGATAGTAGTTGCACCGATGTTACCGCCTTTTGTAGTTCACGGCCTCTCGCAGTAATGAGCCTCGATCTCCACTGCACGAGTTTGGCATTTCAGTCTCCTCCGCATTCAAAAGTGCCAGTGTGCCAAAGCTATTGTAAGTTGTTTCTCCTGCAGAGATAGTAGTTGCACCGATGTTACCGCCTTTT
This sequence comes from Teleogryllus occipitalis, assembly GCA_011170035.1. Lineage (NCBI taxonomy): Eukaryota > Metazoa > Arthropoda > Insecta > Orthoptera > Gryllidae > Teleogryllus > Teleogryllus occipitalis. The sequence goes on from BLKR01010750.1 coordinate 46,115, forward strand.
GTAGTTCACGGCCTCTCGCAGTAATGAGCCTCGATCTCCACTGCACGAGTTTGGCATTTCAGTCTCCTCCGCATTCAAAAGTGCCAGTGTGCCAAAGCTATTGTAAGTTGGTTCTCCTGCAGAGATAGTAGTTGCACCGATGTTACCGCCTTTTGTAGTTCACGGCCTCTCGCAGTAATGATCCTCGATCTCCACTGGACGAGTTTGGCATTTCAGGTCTCCTCCGCATTCAAAAGAGCCAGTGTGCCAAAGCTGTTGAAAAATATTTCAAATCGTGCCTTATCTATATTGAATCTCGGGGGACAGCGCTTACTCTGAGTGGTCCTTGATAGTTTTCTCTTGCTATTTTAGTTGCTTCAATGTCTTTATAATGAATTGAATGGTGTTTGATATTGGTGTTGGATATTGCGTTTAATCAGAATTGCTGTACCTCCGGGCGCTTTACCATCCGGATGATTTGTGCCATATAGTTCATAGTTTTGTAATTTAAAATGGTTCTTCTCTATGTAGTGAGTTTCCGAGATCGAGTATATCAATTTTATTTTTTGAGAGAAATATTTCGACTTCATGGCAATGTTGCGCTAGACCGTTAGCATTCCACGCTGCTATTCAAAAAAGGTATACATTGAGTAATTTAGTTACTAATGTCGATAGTAAGTTAAGAAGTCCATTTCCCTATTGACTTTGTTGCATTAAAACATTTTCAAATCACTGAAAGGAGTGTTGGATGATGTTTATAATGGAGTGTCTGTCATCATAATGTGGTTGATATTGCTCTGTATACATTGGTTGTAAAATATCAGCATACGTTCCTCTATTTACTTAGGATTTTATGTTGCGAATTTGAGAATTAATTTTTGAATTGTCATGGGTTTGCTGCTGTATCTCCATTTTATTTCAGAAGATTCTTCTCTCTTTATTCGAGTTATTGCCGCCTTTTCTTTTTACAATTTCCTGGTAAACTTGACAATCTTTATAGTTTGCCGGGTGATT